>JAAAYG020013309.1:0-20968 GCA_009936455.2 Tomocerus minor
GAACCTTTCATATTTTATTTGTTGGTGGATGCGGATAGGTACAGTGCTGCAGAAAGTAGCAAGAACCTGTGAAGCAGTTTGTCTTTGTGCTCCGTGTGCAGGTTGTTGCGGGTCTGTGAGAACACTAACGCAGATCATCGGTGGCTGATTAACCTTACCATTACTCCAAAACGGGTGTTCCGATTTATCTCATCTTCGACCACATCCTTACATTTTACCCCTAAAACACCCTCAAAAAGTTTGAAGTAATTATCTCTTCGTTTTTGAGTTATCGGGCTCGCAGACGGACAGACAGACAGACAGACAGACTCGGCATCCTTATAAAGTAGTGATTCCACTACTTAATAATGAAGCCTACTACTAGCTTGGTTGGGATTTGCGGTTGGGGTTGGGACTCCGTGTAGTACTCAGCCAATGCACTCCCATTTGGCCTTTTTCCCTCTCAAACATGTAATATCTTTACATATCTACTACAGAAAGAGTGTACAGGGCAAAGTACATCTGTACAGATACAGAACACAGTCATGTACATTCGCCCAGTTACAATGCACATCGAGTATGGCTATTGATTGCAGATTTTGGAAGCTTGGCAGAAAGTACATCATCCAGGCCAGAAAAGACGCAAGAAATTTGAAACAGGTGGAACGTGGAATCTGCCCTCTTCACGAATGCTCTAATGCTTTACTGCAGTGCACGTCTGATATGTTTTGTGTCTGACTTCTGAAGACAGACTAGCTTCCCATTCTCATTCTGACTAGAACTAGACTAAATTCTATTGCACTGAAAAGTACTGTAGTGCAGTGCAGTAAAGCGTGGCGTAGTGCACTATACGGAATACAGAAATGCAGACATGGAAATAGGGAACTCTCTGTTTTGCTCATGTTGTTATTATGCTCCTACTTGCTATGCTACTTGGTTTCACCATGCATGCAGTCCATTCTTTAGTTTTGACCTGCCTTCTTTAGCTGTAAGTTTTTTGTGGAAGAGTTTTGGGGCGAACGGAGAACCCCTAAATTAACAAGCTTGTCGTTCATACTTTGGAAGAACACATTGCATATGTGCGCTAGTTTTGAATTTGAAGCACATTGTATCATTTTCTAAAATTCTAACCTACTGCACCAACACATACCTACGGAAACATATTAATCCGTAACAAAAAAGAAACTACTTTATGTTTTGGGTGCTTCTGTAATCACAACCATTTAAAGAAAAGTATCCACTGCACAATAATACGCAAAATATTTTGTTTATATTTTCGCTATGTCGTTTGGAAAGCGTCCAGAGTTGAGTGCTCCTCCTGAGTTTGTAAGTTATCCTATCATTTATTTTAATTTTTAAACGCTTCAAAATTGGTTATTTGGTGTACTTTTAAAATAATTAGACAAACCTCACTAATACTAGCAATACCTCTTATATTCATGTTAAATTGTATGCCATTTCAGCGTTATGTGAATGAAATAATTAATTATGAATGAATGATATTTGCTTGTATTTTTCAGTTCTATAATGACGACGAAGCCAAAAAGTACTCTCAAAAGTGAGTTTTTTAAATGATGTATTATATTTATTAAATTGGAAGTGAAACATATAATGTTCGTGTTTCAATGACTTATTACGTATACACATTTGACATTTGTAAAGATAAAGCCATTGAGTAAACAGTAAACGACAATACATAGTGTTGGATGCCTAATTAAGCAGTACTAGTTAACGTTAATAATTTTCTATTTCAGTTCTCGGATGATGGAAATTCAAGGCGAAATGGCCGAGAGGGCCATAGAACTTCTAGAACTTCCTGAGCTCGAACCTAAATTAATATTGGATTTGGGCTGTGGATCCGGTTTAAGCGGAACGGCTTTGGATGAGCAAGGGCATGTGTGGGTCGGATTAGATATATCTGCAGCTATGTTGAGTAAGATAATAATTTTTAACAATCGTAGTAACTAGCACCAGAGTAACTGGCAACTGACGATTTGCATAAAAAGTGTGACTTCAAAAAATTTTATTTCATATTACTAACGTAAATTCAAATAACTTTAGATGTTGCTCGGGATCGGGAAGTGGAAGGGGACTTAATACTGGGTGACATGGGTCAAGGAATTCCTTTTCGTCCTGGCTCATTTGATGGTGCAATTAGTATTAGTGCTCTCCAGTGGCTGTGTAACGCTGACAAAACCAACCATAAACCCGCCAAAAGACTGTACACTTTTTTCACCAGTTTGTATGGAGTTCTTGTAAGTAATGGTTTATACCGCAACACAGATTGTATCCATGCATGTGCTACCATATTTGTGCAATATGGTCGCTTTAAAAAATCCTGATTCAGTTGAATTGAAAAATTAAATTATGTTACAGAATACTGGCAGTCGGGCAGTATTTCAGTTTTATCCTTCGGATCAGAACCAAACGGATTTAATTACATCTCAAGCTAAAAGAGCAGGATTTAACGGAGGTTTGGTGATTGATTTTCCTGAATCTACAAAAGCGAAGAAGTACTACTTGGTTCTTATGGTCGGAGGAAGTGGTAATCCTGTTTTGCCTAAGTCACTCTCAAGTCAATCGCAAAGTACAGTGAGTTATGCAGAACGAGCGTCAAGTGGTAGGGCCAGTGGCGTAAAAGGAAAGCGAACTGGAGTCAAAAATATTAAGGAATGGATTCAGAGTAAGAAGGAAAGAAGACGTCGACAAGGGAAAGAAACTCGGCCGGATTCGAAGTACACTGGCAGAAAACGTTCTTCCAGATTTTGATCAAACGAGTCTCAAAACCACTGCAATGTTATTATGATGAAATAAAACGTTTATTTATACATAAACCATTTATGTGTCATCTTGCAATTGATTTTTATTTTCTTAATGATTATATGACTTTAACAATATTGTCAAAACTATACAATATTAAAGAATTAGACCGGCATTAGCATTTATCTTTTAAAATAAAAAACAAAGAAAAAGATATTATACGAGAGTTGGAAAAGCTATTTTAAGTTACCACTAAATTGATGCATTTCATTATTCAAATGAGATGATTGTCCAAATGGTTGACATTCTAAAATTAAGTCTAATTGTTGGGTCATGCGGCATCGTCTAGTTAGCATTAACAACGATAGGTCTTTTAGTCATGTATCTACTCTCGTTCGACGAATAAGCAATTAAATGTCTCTACTTCGCATTTTTTTAGAAAGGTTAAGGCATACTATAATGTTTTATTGATAATAGTAATAATTTATTCAGTAATTTTATTTGCAGTCTGGCTGCAGAAAATAGCATACCAATTATATTTTTGTTCCAATTTTTGTTGGTAGATTTGCAAAAATAATACCAAGCAAAGCTTCATTATAGCAAGTATTATTTTTATCAGTTTGCTTAGTACAAAAAATTTTGACATTGCATTAGATACAATAAATTGTCAAAAACTGTCGATATCCCAATGTAGTTCTGGCTTATTAAGTTAGACAGTTTTAGAAATGGTCAGCTGAACAACATAATAGTTTCTAAAAGAAATAGTAAAGTACAGCAGCTAAGGTTAGGTTGCACTTTGCTGCATTTGCACTTTCGCTACCAAATATAGCATTAAGGAGGGGTTGTAACTTTGAAAAATCCTGATTTAAGCAAAACAGCTTAGAGTAAAGCAATGAAATGCACATTCTCGACATTACAGCATATTTTTCTAGGGCACCTTGACCAACATTTCCAAAATTATGACTCCATATTAGAAAAAATTGGGATTTTTTGGAGTAGGGATAGTAGTGCTTTAGAAAAAGGGATATTGAATTTTTGGGCACACTTAGAAGACAGTTGTGACCCTCAGCTCAAGGTGCCCTAGAGTTTTTTATTTTTCTACTTTTATTTGACATTTTTAGCAACTCTAAGTTTTCTTAAAATCTTGGAATCAGGATTTTGCGATTTGGCACCTGAAAAGCCGACGACGACTGTAGCGAGAAGTAAAATGGAACGTACATGGACAAATACTATACGCTGTTCAACTCTACTCTCCGTGAGTACGTGTTGTGAAGTAGGCTTGCGTTATCTGTACTCACACCAATATTTTTAAGATTTATCCCACAATATAATCTACCATCTCAAAACACCCACTACTCCCTAACATTATTACAAAACATCAGCAGCTGGATTACAGCCAAGCTGCAGAAATAATACTACGTGTCCGTCCACTCCAGTAAAACCTGTGCATTTCACTCTCTCTTCACTTTCGTTCCTCTTCCTACCTACATTTATTTATTGCCTAGTTCCATATCAGGCAACTGCCTAGTTTCCGTTTACTACTAGTCAGAAATAAAATTGTATTAATAGTGAATTGATTAAATTCCAGAAATTGGGAATTCTGAAGTATTGGAATTAGTTAATTCTGGATATTTGTACCTCATCAACTGCACCAGATGGATGAACAGGACTGTTAGTGGGGAGAAATGACTAGATGCACACATTCAACTTAAATAGAACGAAAAAACAATTCCAATCGCCCAGATGAGCCTCGTTGGTACGGGGTGCAGGCTTCAAACCTGTAGCTGATTAGCGTCAGAGGGGTTCGATTCCTCCTTCTGGGCGATTATGCTTGATGGATATTTGTTAATTTTTGTAGTTTTGCATTCTTGACGAATTGTATATTTGCATTAGACTAAAATGCATTAGTAAATCGTCTACGACAAATTGTCTTTTGCAGATCCCAGATTTGCTAAAAATTGCCAAAATCTGTACTAAAAATGGATAAAACCAAATAACCGTGAAACTAGATATGTGAAAAAATTCTCAATATTACTACAAAAAAATTGTATAATTTTTATCAATTAAATTTATTCATTCCAAATTAATTTGAAAGCTGACAGTGACTTTTTTCGCAAAACTACAAAAATATTGGTTTGGCTTTTGCTTATAAATATGACAAGAATTTTAAAATTTTCCCATAACGATGTGTCGCTATACATTTAGGATTATATGGGAATGTATCGATTTTCCGCTGTGGTAAATATTGAGTGTAATTAAAAATGAAAACTTTTCCAGTCCATATTCCGACAGTTTGGGGAATCAAGCTACAAAAATATAAAAAACAAAGAGGATAAATTCTTTAGACCACAGGGACTGACTTTTGCATCTTTGTTTTCCTAAATATGGTATAAAATTCGAAATACAATTTTTCAATGCTCTCCAACCTAACTCAATTTTTTCTTATACAGAATTTTATTTTTGAAAATGTTGGAAAAATTTACTGGCGAAAATATGAGCAGATTGTAAAAACGTTTACTTCATTGATCTACACTAAGCCGTTCTCTTTCATTCAGGGCTGGAAATCATGTCAAACCTTCCTTAAATACAGAGAAATTGTATTTGTTACCAAAAATATTTTTATTGTCCTTGACTTAAATTTTTTGCATTTTTGCATTTTTAATCCAGAATCTAATTTTAGCAGATATAATATTACCTTATTTCGGCATTCGGCATAGTTGAAAAGTTTATAGCGTCTGTCTGAATGAATGATGGCTGTGTCAGGCATTACGCTAACATTTAAAACGCTCAAAGAAAAAATGCTCGTACTACAAGTCAAAAATTAGAATTAGAAATTCTTGTTTTTATGATTTATTTTAACACAAAACTGAAAAATCTGTGAATGAAAATTTGTACTTAAATATTTAATATTTACTTAAAAAGGAAGTCTTCCGAAATCTGTACAAAAAACTTTTGTATGTGGGTTTCTGTGACTGCGAAAAGTGTATATCTTAAGTCTCAGAAGCCTAAGAAGCTATATAGCAAAAAAACATTTTTTACCTACAGATCCGTCCTTTGTTTATTGTAATCATAATAATAATTGATGAAATGGAAGCTAGTGTTAGTACATATTATTATATGAAACTCGCTATAAAATGTAAATTAACTCACATTAACGGTTCATAAGTTTTAAAAGGACTTGCTCAAGCTTACTTGTTATAGTAGAGATGTTGGTATTTGATAATTGGCATAAATAAAACCAGCATTTTAATGATTGCATCAAATACTTCACTTTTGAATGGAGTTTTAAGGACTAAAAAATGGCAGTTCTCGGTAGGAAAAAAATATAAGTAATTATATAGTCTTTATTCAAACGAGACATAAGGTAAGTATATAACATTCGTTAAACATTTTTGTCGATTTTACTACTTACCTAGTATTTACGATAGATATAATAATATACAATAGCGTATTCTGGCAAACAATATAATATTTTGATTTATTTCTTACTTCGAAAACTAATAAACTGTAATAACATTATATTTTCAAATACTTTCAGTAGAAATCATATGAATTATGCTGATAACAAAGTTCTATTACTGCTGCAAATTAAGTAATAGTGGTTCAAACAATACTAGTGGGCACACTTTAATTACAATAACAAATCCTAATTAAAAGATGTGTACTTATGGGCTATGAAATAAGTTTTGAAGTAATAGTTAAACCACCTTTCGAAGTAGTTTCCTATTACATTTGTATGCATCATAAATTATTAGATAGTTCGTTTCTCGTCCTTTACGATTTGATTCCGTGCACATTAATTGGGGCACGGATACCACGATGGAAAAACTTTATTAAAAAGGTATTTAGCGTCTTTTTTCTCAACTATTTATTTTTGATTTTTCCCAAAAAACAGGACACTGTAGACTGACAGTAGTAAAGAACGGACATTTCTTTACAGATAGGCAAACAGTCTTTACATCTTTAATAAGTATTATTTTTTAGTACTTTCTTAGATTAATCACCGACTTATGGTAATTAGTTTAATGTATCTATCTTCATTAACACACAACAGATATATATATTATATTACATCCTCACATCAAATAATTTCAACGTAGTTCCCATTCATTCTCTAACCCACAATTAGCGTATACTAATTAAAAGTGTTTGCACTCACTTGAGAACAGAATTTCTTTTTTCTTTGTAATATATTATTACTTTTCTTAGCAGGCAAACACATTTTGGGACAAATGAGCAAAAGTTACAAACAAACATAAATACAATTTACATTAACAATCAGCTAATTCAATACTCTTATAAATGGCACTAAATTATAATTGATGAGCTCAAAACATGACACCGACAAACAAGACAAGATAAACACTAATAATGAAGATGTACGCTCCTAAAGCCATTAAATAAGTGGCCTGCGTTCGTTATTCATACTTACTCTTACAGTTACGGCATTCATAGAAAACTGACTGTCATTCATTGATTAAATACGCGTTTTCCTTCAAAACTTCATTTGTTTTAATTAAATCATGAATGAGTTTCATGACCCCTAAAATTGTTCACAAAGCCAACGTAGCAATATAATGCAGTTATACGATTGTTGAGGGATTTCTACAGATCGCCAACTACTTTTGCAATTTGTACTAATGGAAAGTTTCACATGAACTTCTCCAACGCATTTTACAAGGATCAATTCATTAATCTGGCTTGTTAAATTAAAGCTAGTATTTTTGGCTTGTAATTAGAATCACTGAACAGCACACATAACTCTTATTTTCTAAATTGCTAACCATATCAGATTACCAGTATTGTACTGATCCGTACATAACCCTAATATAGATTACCAAATGTTATACTCAGAATTTCACCGAACAACTGCAATGTATACATAATAATTTTGCTTAATCCTGCAAACCAGAAGCTAAGGGTTCTTGTACATATTTATCCAATAAAACGTCATATTCAGTTAATTTGGCAACGGTATAGTGTACAGCTGGCATAGGGCATTCTATGGAGGATTTTGATTATATTATTATGTACGTCCCACTTCAATAGTGCTTTAGTGTACAACAAAGTCCACACAAATATAAAATTAAAACACCAAAAATAGTCCCATTGGTTTTGCTATTTCTCTACTGTTTGTACTACGCTACACATCACTACGAATGCGTACATACCGATAAACATTATTTTTTTAATTGGAATCATTAGTGTCTGAGTACAAAGATATATAAAGTAAGTATTGGCTCCTTATCATTATAAAGGACTGAATAAAAATTTCCTCAATACATGGATATACCTACCTCAAATTTCCATAATTATTCATAAAAAATTACTAATTAAAATTTTAGCCAATTTAAGTACATAGAATTTGAATTGATATCGCTTTACGGATTCAAATTGTCTGCGTTAATTACACAAGGAAGGTATTTTTAAAGCACTATGGAGCTGTATTATCGAATGCTTCAATTCCATGCCTTACAAGAAATAATATTTACTGAAGTCTCTTTGGTTTTTTCGCACGCTTACCAGCTTAATCACTAAAATTACCAAATTTGCAAGTGACTGTATAGATTCATAATGGGAGGATAATATTACAGGTAAGTCAATGCTGAATAATACAAATAATGTCTAGACACATTACTTACATATTAATCATTACTCTGTTACTGATTTTGCCATCAATGGCCCAATAAATTGCAGATAAGCATAAACGAGACTAACGCAAGGATTTCTTTACACGCGCTTTGGATATTTGCAGTTATTTATATATGTACTATCGTATAATATATTTAGGCACAGGAATTGAAAATGATTGCAATTCAGATAGATTAGGTTTCTTATACAAAATCAAGACGATGATTTTTAATATAGGTATACAAAGAAAAACTATGACTTGACATTTGATGGTCTTCACTTATTTAAACCAACAAAAATAAACATAGGGACATAACTCTGATTGTGAGCTAAAATTAATAATAAATGCCTATACCTACCTCTAATAATATGCTTGTTGTGTTGCAACGTGAATTAAACACATTTATTATTAACAACAATATTATTATAACCTAACAAAAGTCCAAACAGAACTTGAGCAGTAATATGGATGATAATGAGCAATAATAATTCTAACTAGTTATATACCCTGACGCTCCAATATAATACAAATGGACAAAACATAATAAACGTGAATTATTTTAACACATACATGCATTAATATAGAAAATCAGGGAGTTGCTACAATTTGTATTGATTCCTTCGGAGCGAGCAAACACTGTGTCAAAACACGTTATTATTTATAATAAGTCCTTCCACGCATTATGCGAACATGAAAAGCTCACCGTTTGCACTTGAACAAATACGTATAACAATAAAGTACATCCACCACACAGAAAACGATCACAATGTTATGGAAAACGAGGGAGTTCCTCACTAATAGTTCTAATGGTAGCTTTTCTTCGTCGTCAATCAAAGCCAAGCTTTCCATCCTCCACAACATTCATATGCAAACTTAATACTTCTTAGCATTACAGTAGTTCTATATCTACACTGGAATCCCTTTGTACGTGAACCTTATAAAATCTTTTATATTGTAACATTACATATTATTTGCTATAGTATCGTTATAGTATGCATGTCTAGTATCATTGTATTGCTTCAATATATTATTTATAAGGATCTAGCGAGCAATTACACTGTTTTCTATTAAATAAGCATAACTTTAATTAATGAGTCTTTATCACTCATTCAATAACTCGTGTAAGCTTTTGACAATTACTTAGCATTTAGAGCGCCCTGACCAGACCATGGAAAATATATCACTTGAATTATTTGACTATAATATACTATTATACTTTATATTTAGACTGTCACTATTTATACATAAGTATACCATACCCAAGTATACAATTTATTCCTATGATTCAGAAAGTAATTCTGCCCAGGGGAAAATTTTGTGGTGAAAACTGCAATTCATGGATTAGTGTGATGCCTGTGAGAGGATTTCATTAAAAAAAATACTAGCTAACTGATAGAGAAATAGAAATCATGGCTAAAATCAAGTCATTGATCACAGTGTTCATTACAGTGTATAGCTAAATACTAGAACTAGGCAAAATTTGGCCCTATTTTCATTTTTGACCAAATATGGTAGCAGTGGCTATGGCTAATGTCATGTAGCGGAAAACTGGAAGAAAGTATCGGCTTCTAGTGCCTACATATTTTGAGTTACACACGAATAATATATAATAGTAGACTATAGTATCGTATATGAAGGCAACGACCCATTACCTGCCTATGGTAAGTCTCAAACAATATTCATAAGCACCCACACCTAACGAAACAGCTGAATAAAACAGATTCACATAATTATCAATAGTCTTACTATTTAAATTGTCTATATGAAATTATTGTTTCGCGATGTACTTTTCCTTTCGATGTACGTTGCATAGTTAAATTGATCAGAGCAAATATTGCGAGTCTACCATCAACGAAGCGAAGCACCAAATATAGAAACGTCATTTCAATTGATTGCATAGGAATTCATTTGTCTTAACATTTTAATTCAATTGGTTGATGATTCAGCCAACAGTTTCATCCTTTACATTTGTCTTATACGCCTTAAGAATCAGGGAATTTATTTTTCAATTTTGCGTTAGCTACCATACCATTTGGATTTTCCACAAATGCGCTTTTATCCTTTTCGACAGTGAAAACGCACAAAGAATCTAATTACCAAAGGCTATCAATTTATCACTAGAAACGTTTTTAAATCCTATGATATTTACAATGTCTCGCAATATTACGACCTTAACTTTCATTGAGCATCTTCTAATTTTGCTTAGATAATTTCGAAAGATCACGAAAATTAATTTCTAAAATATTGGAAAATCCAATTCACTATGTGTAACCAAAAGGACTTGAAAGCATTGCATTACTAGGAAAGGGAAAACAAGAATATCTCTCAAACACCCTGACTTAAATGTTGAGGCCACAGTTAATAATAAAAAGAGAGAAGGTTTTGCTGTGGTGTCATTATAAAAAAGTGGAAATAATCTGTTAGTTAATTTCCTAAAAATAAAAAGTATTTGCAGTACGAAGAGAGCAGCATTTGGAATAATTAAAACAATTTTTGCAGGCAGATGAATGGTGGTTATGTGAGCTCAAATATCTACGTATAGATATGCCCGGAACCCAGTGCCGGTAATAGCTGAGTGCGTGCGTTATGCTTTACTGTTACTAAATACCAAAGCAATTAACAGCAGATCTGTAGAGCAACGAATATTTTTAAAACACAACAATCATAATATTGTAAACAAAATTTGACAAATTTTCATCAAACATTTCCACAATTCAGGGAAAGGAACAGTACTAATTAATTTAAAAAGCCAACATTACAATAGTTAGAAAACGGGTGCTATTAACATCGTAACTATTGCAAGCAAATATGTGAAATGAGCAACATTCACGTGAAATCTACAGGCAATAAATACTCCAATTAGTTTTTTGCAATGGAAAGGCATGCGGGTTAAGGAAGTGAAGTAAGTGTTGCCTTGGGATTTGCCATTGATCTCGAAGCCAAGTCCAACATAACCGTGCAATTACATAGCATTTCCAGTTAAAAAAACCTGCAATAAAAATTGGATTACACAAAACAGGGAAATTACTACATTGAGTTATTGGGAAGACAAAGCAACGCAAACTGAGAAACATATAAGCTGGATAGTTTCTTTTGTCAAAGAATAACGCAAACTGGGAAATATCTAAAATCAATATTTCCCCATTTGAAATAATAACGAAAACAGACATATTTTGTCGTATTTTCGTTATTATTCTATATCAAACCTGTGAAAATTAAAAACCAGAAAATATTTATAAAATAATTTTAGCCTTAAATGTAAAACTAATGAATATTTTGTTAGTAGTCTAATCAAATAGTACTGCAGCTTTTCTTCAACTCGTTCTCTTCAGCTTCCAGTTCTTCGTCACTGACAACTGGTGTGGCTTTGGGGTCGATGCGTGGCATGTAGGCATCTGGGTCCAGTCCAAAACGCTCATAGAAAAGTATATACGCCGAGCTTTTATCGATGTGTTCTTCTTGCACCTCCTGCAATGATCGCAATTATATAATAAATTAATGATACTTATTATAATTATTATTTGTAGCCACAACCACACAACCCCAACAACTAACCAGTCTCTGCATTTAAAATTGAAGCAAATTAGGCACCGTAAAAAGTTCTTACCTTGCAGCTACTGTCGTTAAAGCAATACCATTTTCCGTTTGCACCTTTTGCGTAAGATATGTAATGACCTCCTCCCATGATACCAGAATGACACTAACAAAAAAGTAAAAAATATGGCATTTTTAATACTCATATTTATCAAAAAGCTATATATACTTAAAATCACTGTCATAATAATTAATAAACTAGTATGCAAACAATAATAGTTCATTCATAATTAAAAAATGACTGTGTCAATCCTGAATAGCTTACGATTATCCCGAAAAGACGATAATCTAATTTGAAGGGATCTATGTCGTCAACCAGACGATGTTGATGAAAGTCTTGAAGGGGGTAGAGAGGTTTATCCTCTTCTGTCGTGTCATCCGTCAATTCTTTTTTGCCTTGAAGAGCCAACTCAATAGTTCGCCGAGGAACTTCAGCCAAGAATGGAGTTGGGTCGAAATGTTCAAAAGGAAAATCGACGCTTTTGTTTGACTTTATCCACACTCCACGTTGAGCTTGAAAACGCTTAAGATTGACAACCTAATGAACAAAAAATAGTTATGAATTGACGTTGACATTTAAATTGACATTTCTTCGAGACATGACAACAGATTATTTGTAACGAGAAATAGAATAGAAATAGTAGTTAAATATTAAGGGATTAAAGCCATTAAGGAAAAATGAGCTCACTAGAACAGGAGGAAGGCGCCATATTTGTAGTTTCTTAGTGGCTAACTGAGAAGTCTTGCATTTAGGACAATTATATCTTTCGTTTTCTCCCAATTGTTCCTCGGTGGTGAAGGCTGTCAAACAGGAGTATAAGGCAACACTTTCAGTATGCTTTTTAATGGCGGCAGCGAGACTGGAGTCCTCAATGTGGTATAATTCTTGATTGGTTTGATATCGCAAGTGTAGGGCAGTCGGGTCCCAATCCATGGCTACAGAAACTTTATTTGGGTTCAACTTTTGAAGTTGCATTGTGTCAGCGCAAGTAATTGGACATCCACGGCAGAAATGAAACCACGGACAGCGGCCACACATATATTCCCGATCTTTAATGACGAGGGACAACATAAACGGAAATTCGTATCCAAGACTATCATCACTGAAAACAAAAAACATAATTTCCATTTACAAATTTCACTTCCACAATTAAATAAAACAGAGATTACGTTAATTAATGGAACATACCAATCCTGAGCGTGATTATTATTTCCTTCAGTAGGAGGAAGTGGCGAAAGGAATCTTCCAACGACGGCCCAAACAGATTTGTACAGATCCAAGTGAGTCATCCCCTCCACGAACGGGATGACAATTGGTAATCCAAAAAGAATATGCTTGGTTTTTTGATGCGCCAAAATATAAATATCTTGGCGAATCACTTTTCTGTGAGCCACAATGACGACATTATCACAGCTCGTTCGGTTTGAGTTGGTGCTATCTCCATAAGACATTTGCAGACTTCCTCCATCACAACTAGAGAAACTGCTCTGTCTAGAATGACCACCTGCACTGCCCGTGTCGCCCACACGCAAAGACCCTGGATTACTTTGGTTCTTCGAAGACGTCAAAATTTTTTGTATTTGCTGGTCTGTCTCGGATTTTGAGATAGATCCATTCTCCGCCGCATCAACGATTTGGTAGGCATATATTGGACGAGTGTTCATCAACACTCTCACTTTCTGATGATCATAGAAGATTTGATTCACTCTGGCCGCTCTCATTTCTGTCAGTAATATATTTTCCGCCGGAATAACAGGATTGGTCAGGCGAGTCAACTGAGATTTCAGATCCGCAATGCTTTCGTCGCTCAGCAATAAAAGACCGTAGCGCACTGGCGTTGAGCCGTCTTGCCGAATAACTAAACAAAAACATTTGTCAAATCACCATTCTTAATAATATTGCTAATTACAAACTTTAAACAGTTAAAAAAGGATCACCTATGACATCAACTAAGAAGTAACTTTCCATAGGCAAAGGTAAAGCAAGACATAAACTGGCATCAAAAACAACACTCTGATGATTACACTCCTTGCAGGTAACACACGACTTGAGTTGCCCATGGAAAAGGTCAACAATAATACTCTTATTTCGTAATAAATGATTTTCCCAGGCTTCTTGAGCACACACGACGTCAGGACGGCCATCACTTTCTTGCAGTTCTGTGTACGGCTTCTCCATCACACGATTCAAATCTTCATGAAGACCGTCGAGGAGGTACTCCAGCAATTCTTGAGCGTCATTTTGTTGGAAGTTTCGGAAACGACGCTGAAGATTTCCAATTGTCCACTAGTCCACACAACCACAGTACAATTATTTACAAAATATTAAAATAATATTACTATTTTTAATCAAAAACAAACTAAATCCATTGATTAAACGTACCCGGAGTTTGAAGGGAGCGATTGTTTTAGTAGTACCACTCCACATATCACAACAAAGATCTCCATATCGTTTTGCTACATGACCTTTAGATCCAAGGGGGTTAACTCGGTTCAATTCGTACATGTGCATCTTTCGGAGGAAGTACAAAGTCAGGGGTTTTGTGTTTGACATGCATTGGATGGCTGAGTTCATGAAGCAAGTGTTTCCTAAATTGTTCAGTCCCGTCAAACCTTTTTCAACGCTGATGATAGACATGGAACGCGAGAGACGTTGCTGATCATTTCCGAACGACCCTATTTCTTCAGGCCACGTTTGATCTTTATTACGAGTCTCCATTAAAATGTTGGAATTGTCTAGTATGGACGCTTCCTTTAGCGTCTGCTCTTCCTCCTCCAGCACCATCACAAATGACAAGTCTTCTAACAACAGATCCAGTCGTGTGTCCTTCGGAGACAGTCTCAGCTTTTGACAAAGGAAATTACTTACTTGTCCTAGGGTGCTCTTTTTACTGAATGACGCCGTAAAAGCTAACACTCTGAAATAAATCGAAAGCATTTCACCCATAACATTTTGCACAGATAATATTCCAACGAGACAAATAAAATTAACCAAATCTGAGGTTTGCTCCAAAGACTATCTAATGAGATATCCAATTGTATTAACTTGTTAGTGCCGATGATTTTCCCACCACCGTTCCGTTTGTTTCCCAATAATAAACTCCAAAATAGAATTTCAAAGCATCTAAACAAGCCAGAAAACGATACCAAAATGATACAAAACATTAAGTGACACGGTTTCGTCGCCGACTGTCGGTTTAAAAAGTGCGTGTACCCTAAGCTATACACTTCTCTTTTTTAAATTCTTATTTAAAGCAGTTGAATATCTGTACTACGAGTCTCAATTACTATTTTTTGTCCTACAGTACACAGTACATGACTTATAAAATTTAAAAACATATCAAACTTACTTCCATTGCTACTAACATTTACTATTGTTTTAGAATCCGATTTGGACATTTTGTATGAATTTTAGCCTAACGGTAATTGGGTCTTAAAAATGACAAATTGAAGTGTGAAAATGACTACAAGCCTGCTGGAAATTAGAACTTTACAGTAGAATCGGAAATAAGTACTCTGGTCATGAAGAAGAAGATAAAAGAAAGAGTAAAGTGATCTGACCACATGGAAATTATTGGTAATCATTATTACAAAATCATCTCTTTAAAGCACACAATTGCTCTTAAACTGCCCAATTCCCCATTATGTTACTTGTTGAATTATTTTACTGTGTCTGTAGTGCAACTTCATTTCGAAGCAGTCAATAAAGTAATAATATTAAAAAAACATTAAATTAATATCCATTATGAGATATAATCAAAAAAATTTCAAGAATCTAATTTTCTAAGAGAATGAATGAGTATGAGGACTATGTAGAATGTTGATAGTTGAGATATACTTTGTTTCCCAAATCTTAATCTGTGTCTTTTGCATTTCATTCTGGAATATTATTTTAAGGACATCCGATAGAAATTGTAACATTATATATTATAATTTGCAATAAACGAAAGTTAAAAACGTGTTTTGTTAGAATAAAAACTGCTTATAATAAAACATTTACATATTTACACTGAAGTAAACAGACAAAGCCCAAAAAAATATAGCAGACAAAAAAGTGAACAAGTGTACAACATTTGGCAAGGTACATCAGCGATAATTTCGTGACTGTATTTAATATAGAACCATAGTTTCTATGTAACGTGAAGTGCCTTTTAGAATATGAAAAAGCAGGATGCTGTCCAGATTGGACATGGGTCGAAAGACTCTCATATGTTTAATAGTGTTATCTACGAATTAGATCCATTGATATAAGAGAAACAAATACACGAACGAGTAGTGTGCTTCGTCTTCCGAATAACAAACTATTTAAAGTACAATATGAGTAGAAAAGTAGCATCTACGAGTGTAAATGTTAACATACCTCCTTAATCATATTAACATAATTTAATGGATCTAACAAAATAACTGTCGATATTTTTTTATTTATTTTTTGCAAAAACCTTTCTGCTATTGTGTAAAACTATGTTGGTGATTCTGAAACATTTTCATGTTCCATTAATTGGGTTAATAAGTGCTTGAAGAAGTAGAGAAAGATGAAAGAAAATTAATACCTCTATGTTTACAAGAAGTGACCAAAACCTTTCTTAAATATCAAGATTAAAAGAGAGAACTTTCAACTCAAATATGGTTGAATGGGTATTTTTGTATTACCCTGCATGCTTAACTAACTGTATTGATGAAGCAAGAAAACTTTTTGTGCACTTTCATTCATAGTAAAGTTAGGTCAAAAATTATGTATCAAGTACCATGCCGTTAACGAAAATTGTTGGTAGTGCCGATCTACTAATAATTAATTGTTCTAAGCAAAGTGGTTAATGACCTATTAATAGATATTAATTTTGCAACTGATAAGATAAAATGTGTCAATTGAACAGGGTGAAGGTTTTAGTCAATGTTGATTAAATGATGTACCTTTTAGGCGGTGAGATATTAGGATATGATATTGATGAACTGAGAGCAGCAGCGCCATACATTCCAGCCATACCGGTCCATGGAGCTCCGTTATCGGCAGTGTTGACTTTAGTGACGCTGGGCGTTTGATGACGATACAGATAAAAATTAATCGGGTATATCTCCAATTTCAATTTTTTCTCGTCTTCAATGACCTTTAGATTAAAGGGCAACCAAGAAGCAATTAGCATTACATCTCCCAATACAAAAATTACATATAAATCTGATCTACTAAGAGAATATTTAGTTTTGAAACAAATAAATTTAACCACCATAAAACTGCTGATATATTTTAGGTTAGTGCTAATTAGTTTTATTGAAAAATTAAATTAAAAAGTTCATTTTTTATTTTTTTCCTGATTAGAAATAGACAGATAAAGGAAGAATATTAGGAAATGGATTGAGTGCATGAGAATAGCACGACTGTACCTGTCGTGGTAGAGCAACAGACGATCCATACCACTGATGTAGGGCATTCCACAAGGCTTGAGGCACGGCCTGAAAATCTTTGCCTTCTACTAAGCCTTCCCTCAGACGACCTCCTTCTCCAGTTAGCGATGGGATCTTTTGGAGATTAGCAGGAACAGGGGTAATGAGACAAGTATTATCTATGGCTCCAGGACGTCTCTTTTTTCGGACTACTGAAGAAGGCCCATTGAGTGTAGTGCCATTCAGTTTTCTTGAGCTTATGGGTGAGTTTACAGGACTAGGAGAACTACTGCAAAAGAAGGCAAATATTTTCGTGAGAACAATTAACGATGATACTTAAAATTTAACGAAGTAAAAAATTAAAACCTTGAGCTATCGAGAGTTGCTAATGACAATGAGCTTGAGCTAGCTTTTGCATGGCGATTGAGGGGGGCGTTTCCATTAGAGGGTCTCTCCAACTCCGTCTCAACATCTGAATTAGAAAGGAAACGACAAAACCCTAGTAAGGGGCGAAGAGGTGGGACAAGGAACAACGCATGCAGAGTTCAAAATATTTAAGAATTATATTCATGCAATAAAAAAAGATCTAAATAGGCATGCACTGCTTACCTAATGAACTTATGGCTGTGACAACAACGTTCTGACTATTATCTGTGGCCACAGATGCTTCCACAGTAGATTTATTTTTTGTAGACCAACAATTTCGACTGGTTTTACCATTTACTTTATTTTCAGTGCTATTATTGAGTGCAGGGCCGTTGAGGTTGCTAGTAGAGGAGACATTATTTTCATTTATAGCATAGTTTCCAGGATTATCAGTTATACTATTAATACTATTGTGATGGCTGCTTATACTGCCCCCTCTGTTAAATTATAAACAGGATATGCACAACAATATGCTTAAATTTATTATCCTAACTACAGTTATTAGCTACTTACATAGAGCCCATTCCACTGTCGCTGTGACTCATCATAAACGGATTGCTTGGACAGGCGTATTGTGTCCAAAGGTTCCACCAGTCTATCGAAATCAGATACCAAATTTGACCAGGCTGGATGCCACGCTTATTTTCTCGGGCTAACCACGAAGTCACAACTTCAAATTCTTCTGCGGGGTCTAATGGCCGTAGACCCAAAACAACTTGACAGATCTAGCGAACAAAATTAATGTTTTCTTTCACGTTACCTACACATAATAATCCTAACAGCTTTTTCATAGTAAAAGGAGAATTTAAAACAATTTTAATTGACGTCACCTGATATAGTAAAGTCAAAAATTTTTCGGGAAGAGGGTTTGACAGAGACCATACTAAATACTCCTCCAGATTCATTCCGTCAGGGCCCGAACCTCCCAAAATTTCGTTAACTATTGCAGAATCTTCCTGCGTCAGAACGCAGATAATATCTTCCTTAGGATTTGAGGGTAAATTTTCTTCCATCACGAATTTCATCACTTGAACCATTCGATATAATTCTTCCTTTGATAGGATGCCATCCTTGTCTCCGTCAAATATTTTAAAGCAAACTAAACAACAAATTCTTACTGTATTAAACTGAGCTTACACAAAACAAAATAATTAATTTTAATCATGTACATTTTTGACGCTCAATAAGTGGCCCCCGAGCGGCAGCGGAAATTCCGCATGCCATTTCTTTAAAGTCAATATGCCCATCACGGTTCTCGTCGAAAGCATCCATAAATCCCTGGATTATAGTCTCTGGGAGAGGTGGACATACTAAAGGGGTAAGAGTACCAATGTCCATTTTACCGGTATGTGATCTGGAGTGCAATTTCCAGTATCTTTCCTCTAATTCTATAATATCCTCTTCCTCCACTGCAACATCGAAATATAAATATTTATCAACCAGTAAATAATCTTGTAACCATCATTAAATTAATTAAATCCAAATCTTACAATGTGTGACACCGGCTAAGGTTTGGTAGAAAGTAGGGGTTTCATGATCATCCGTTAATGCAAATGTATGATTTCTCGGCTCTCCTGATGGAGAGCAGCATATTTCTTCAAGTAGCCAGCAAGATATTGATGTTGCCGACCGATTTTCAAATATCCATCGATTGAACTGCTCGTAATCTGCCGTCACACCCTGAAGAAACAAGATAATTTTTCAAGAACAAATTCTCAACAAAAATTCTCTAAAAAATCGAACTTGTTTTTTTTAATTACCGTTAGGAAAAGTTTCCCTAGATTATCGGGCGGTGGACAGTTTTCTACGTCTTGTAGGAATCTCATAAATTCGTCTTTAGATATCACCACGTTATCCCCACAATACAACGAATAAATAACTGAAACAAAATAAACATAACGTTTAAATCAAGGACCACCATGATAAAATAATTAGTGTACTATTTAAGTCGGGCAATAAACATTGCGGAAAAAAAACTTACAACGTATTTTTTCATCTGTTGTTCCTTTGGTGAGAACTACCAGTGAGCTAAGTAATTCTTTGAAAGTTATTCCTTTTGCTGTTCCACCACATGTTACATATAGACTCTGGAAAATTAAAACAATATTTCGTAAATATCAATGACAATTTAACAGCTGATTGTTATTGTATGGAAAAAAATCACAAACGCTTAACTACCTCTGATATTTCCGCAGGGAAAAGTTCCCCCGTAACTTCCCTTATAAATGCTGATTTAGACATGTGGTTGTCCAGAACCACGACACGTTTGAAGGCATCAGACAGTCTCCGATACTCAGCCTCAGTTACTGTAAAATAAAAAAAGCATACATTTTCAACATCCATTCTCCAATTATCGTATTAGTATTTAATTGAAATGGGAAAATTATATTCAAAAGACAAGTGCGTACTTCGAGACCGAGCTTCCTCGAAAGAAAGAGTGACTGCTTTTGATTCCTTCAACCCCATCGCGTTTGTTATCGAATTTAATATCGTCTTAAACATGCTGGCCGGGATTAAGTGACTTCTGAAATAAAATTTTAAAAAATTGTTTATTTAATTCTACACATTCTACTCAATTTGGTTTATAAGAGTAATAATTTACCTAAAAATGGCAAAAAAAACTTAATAATTCACTGTATAATACAAAAATTAATATATAGAACTTACAGACACGTCGGGCACGCGTTTAAAGATACATTTAGATGTGTAGACTGTTTCAGTAACAGAATAAATTACGAGAACTAGCAACTTGTTATTCAGTACAAGCTGAAATACCAATTTTTACAATTGGAAAACTGATTTTCTCTCCAGGATTCCCAACAGTCCTGAAAAGCAGAAAACCATAATTCGTGAATTAATAGCACCACAATACCTTTCCTGTAATAATTTAATCGCAGGGAATAGTACCACCGAAATCTACATTTACTCTTTACTTATTTACTATCCACAAATCCACAACTTGCACGATCAACGATACACAGGGTGCACAAGTTTAGATGGGGCGACAAGGTATACGATGATCCCTTTGTCGGGGCTCTTAGTCTGTACGTTATTTTAATGGGGCCACAGCTAAGGAATGACTTTTGAGGGAGTCTCAAACGAGCTCTTACTCTGTTGCATCGTTGCATGTAAAATTGATTTTTTCAAAAATAGATTTCGGCCCTTAGGAATTTTATAAAAAAAATTTAAGCATGTGAA
>JAAAYG020013320.1:0-22185 GCA_009936455.2 Tomocerus minor
CATTTGTCTTTATGGAAATCACAGACTCTGTCTGTACATGTTCCCTCTTCGTTACATTCGTTTACAACGGTTTATTATCTCTTTCATTTCGAAAGTTGACTTTTCAACATCTGGTAAAGGTTGATGTAAACAAAAAGTATCATTGAACTACAAATGATGCATATAATATAGTAAATAATACGCATGAGCACATGACATGCAGCATTATTTTAATAAAGTTAGAACATACGGAAAAAATATTTTGAATGTGTCCCTATGTACTCTACAGAGTATTTCGGATATGATCAAACTATTTTTAGACTGGTAGACATGTAGTTGAGTTTAATGAGTGCCAATTACATGCTAATCAACCAGCAGACATAACTCCAATCTGTCGTTAGAACATATTTCTGTCTGAATTCCATTTGGTATCCATCCATTTCTCTTGAGTAGAAGCATTTTCAAAAAAAGTGAGCAGTAAATATTTCTCTGTTTAAGATTACAAAAAGCTCAAACATGAAAATGTCTCAACACTAGCTTAGATCATATCGGTATGAAATATAATTTCATGCCTGTCACATCTTTAGGTACGCTTTTTTCAGCTCGTGCATAATAATTACATATGTACAGATATCATACTTTTGTAATTTATAAAGTCAAGAGTCAACTCTTCTGCTTGAAAGGTTCAAGAACATTACCAGACTCAAAAAAATAAATTAGAAACTGTGAAGTGAGGTTGTTCAATTTGCTTCATGAAAATTTCTACATTTGCATGGATGGTAGATCGTATTTATAAAGCCATGTTACTCAATAATAATTATCTATATAGAGATGTAATTATATCCTTAATTTATTTAAATATAGATTATTTCTACCTGAAATCTACCTAGCAAGAAGAGTATAAACAGAGTGCGTATACACTGTGTATCTGTGCTAATGTTCTCATTTGTTATACAACTCCCATATCTTAATTTTAGCTTTCGAAGAACGAACTGAGTCAGTCAACGTACTTAAACCATAGCCAATGCCTAAGTATAATAGACGTGAAGGTATCTGTTAGGAACATGCGCTAAATTATCTTATCATCTACTTATATATAGAATAGTGGAGGAGATGATGGAGTAACTAATTGTCAGTCTAAATAGAAACGAAATCCCACAAAGCATCAATCCGTATCACAAGACGTATCAAAATGAAAGGAAGACATACAAATCGTGACGAGAAGAAAAGAGAATGAAAAAGGTAAAGCAGAGCACTCTAAAAGACTACAATAGACAAATAAAATACGTTTAATAGCTATGATATGAAAGAACACCCTGAAAACAAAGGTGGATTCCTTTAAAGCTCAGGCAAAGTGCAATGCATTTAGTCAATGTCGTTTTGTAAAGTGCATTTACACCGTGACATTCATTTCGTTCAAAGAGCAGAACACTTTGGTTCTTAGAAAAGGCAATAGTGGGTTCCTACCTACATAGAAAACAATTTGCTCACTCTCGGGATTACATATTATTACAGGCGGAGGAAACAATTGGCCATCCTGCAGATTATTCGAGATTTATTAGTGTTCCTATCTAAGAAACATCAATAAAACATTCGACAGGTGCAAAGCAAACGAAGGATGGCTTTTCTATTCTTCATTTCTCTTTGTTTCTCTGTGATTTTGTTCTTTACTTGTATTATTTTGCTCCTACATGGTACAAACACTAAGTAAATATAGTTAATGGCATCCTTCCTACCGACACAGTAGATATTTTTGTTCAATGGCTTTTGTCACTATGTCATTGTCGAATATCATTACTTTAATTTGCATTTACTTAGGTAGTTTTATAGTAGCTATAACTTTTTCAATGCACAATGCACACCACTACAGAGGAGACTTATATTTTAGGAAAAGAGATCCAAGGACTCATTTTATTGTTTAAGTTCATGCCACTTAGTTTCAGACAATTAAATGCGTCGTCTTTAATGCAACACTGAAATTCAGTCAGAAATTCTGACTAACATTTTCATAAAAGACCATACATCCCATAAGAATTCAAAATAAACTGAATGAAATTCAATGCATCTGCCAGGTTTTGGATTATGAGCATCAGCCAATACGTGACTATAACATATTGCTAACAATAGGACATTTTCTAATACTGAACACATTCAATGCAGCACATTAAAACATTGTCCGTGGGTGTATGTACAGTTCTTGAGGTTAATATATCATTGGTGTATAGGTGCAAAGATTTTACTCACAGCTTAAGTCGTAAAAACCATTTGAATTTTCTTATGACGATAGATTCATTTTTATGTTCGACAGACTAATAAAATCAAGAAATCTCCTGCATGATCTCTCTGGTATTTCAAGATTTTTCTGCGGAAATAACTGACGTACGTGCACAGATGGGTATCTGAGTTTTTATCCTTTTGAATTGAAACTCTATGCCAGTATATAATGTAAATAGAAGACAGAAGAGCAGAGGACAGGATGTAATAAAACAAGAGATACATAGTCTAGCCTATGCATAGAGTTTTTTGGCCATAAACCATAAAATGTCACGTTTTTTGGACCCTTTCTTGAAGTAATGTTAAAATAATGTCGGAAAAATTGGGTGCATGTAGAAATAGCATGATATGATGTATGGCTTGCAGAAGTTCGAACAAATTGGTCCCTTTTTAGGTTTTTAATGTTGATCTTGATCGTTTTCCCAGTACTTTACCATTTACTAGCTGATTTGAAGAGAAGAGATTTTCTACCATAGTTGATAGTTTCACATTTATTTAGCAACTGCCTTGATATTGCTGATATGGCAAGATAAAAGTGGAGTATGTCATTCGACTAAGAATACAAATTAAAATAAAAGTCTTGACTCGGGCTCGAGATTGCGGCAAATATATTTCACAGCCTCACAAATTCAAAGGAATTACTGTGTAGGATTTTTTGAAGGAGTTCTGAGAACTGAGAGGTTAGTTAGCAGTCTCTCTAGGATGAAATTAGAATTAGAAGTAGGGCAGAATCGTATTATTTGTTAAAATGTCAAAATGCTTCAGACTTCACTTGTAATCTGTATTCTTGCATATTGATAGGGCTGCATTAAGGAAAAAGTGGCTTACTCACTACGCTTTTGTCTGACTTGATATTCTTTGCAAAATCCTCTTTAATCCTCTGCAAATCTTCCAGAGAAAATTCATTTCAAGAGCGGGAGCAGTAGTTTTCGCTGAAAGATATTGCGAGCAAAATAAGATAGGATCGGATAAAATAGCTATAGCAAAGATTTCCCACTGGAGTCTTAAGGAATGATTTCCTTTACGAAAAGACAAAGAAAATCCAGGGAATGCAATGCCTTTTCCCAATTCAGAATATCCAATAAATACCTACCTAATGCAATGGGACGTGGCAACTGAAGAAAGACAAAGACACGACAGCCAGTGCCGAGCAGACAGGTTTATATTCTCTACGTTTCAGCTTTAGTCATTTTAACTGTTCTGTGCCACAAGATCACATGAAAAATCAATGTTCTTCGTGAATGTGAGAAATAAATGCATGGCTTTCTAAAATAGAGTGACCTTTGGCATTTACAAATCACAAGGAGAGACGACGATTTGAAGATCCTACGTCATAGACCATCTTCACCTCTTCATGCCAAATGTCGACCCATATACGAACTAAAGTGTAAATCAAATGCATGTAATTCGAAACCGAGATGGAAAGAAAGTACCAACAAAACAAGACTACAGATGACTTACCAACAAGAAATAAATTGAATAAAATCCTCTTTTTCTTTCTAATAAAAGCAGTATAATTTCAGTTATCAAAAACCTCTGAAGACCGTGTTCGCATAATTGAAATTATATGGGTTAAGTAAAATTCTACTCGGTTACGTCCGCACTGGCACTTCATTTAACAATATTTATATTAACTGGATTTACGCGTTGGAATTGGTAATAATCAGATCAACTAGAAAAAGTGGTAATAATATTGTAAAGATTGAGGAAGACTGACTGTTCATTCATAAAAACCGACTCAAAAATCAGATTGTTTTTATACCGTAGAATTTGTGAGTCTAAAAATATTATACTCTTTATTTCCTCACAATATGCACGATGGTACTCCTAGTTAATGAAACTCGTTGTCACTGTTTTCCCATTAAGAAACTTTTCGCAATTAGCGATTTAATGCCAATGAAGCTACTTTTTTAACCAGACAATCTATATATTTATTATTAACTATTCATTGCTCCGATGTAATAGCCACACTTTGGTGGAATCATTTCTAATAAAAGATTCTTTAGTTTTCTTTCTTGTTCGTATTTAACTTTCAAATAATGACAGATTCGAAAGAGGAAAATGTCGGAAAGTGTCTTATGAAAGTTATTTATTTAGACTGAGAGTTTTAGTTATGCACGGATACAAGCACTGAAGATGGCAAAGAAAACAGTCTGCTCTTGGATTTAGAATCTGTGTACCTATATCAAAAGAAATCCAGTGGAAATAATATAAGTGTAGCAGTCTGTCACAAAGGCAAGATAAAAGCACACAAAGAATTGTAAATTCAAGCAAACTGTCAACGCTACGGACAAACATTCAAAATTGAAATTTTTGACAGGGCGAAGGAAGCGGAATCAGTTGAGAACTCTTTTGCCTTTACAGAAGAGGATTTCATTGAATCCTCTATCTGGACTACTTGCTAGTTTCTCCTTTTTCAAACTTACTCACTTTCTACTTAAATGCCGAATGTCATGTTACCAGAAGTTCCAGCTTCAGTCTTTACTCTTTACGTCATCATACATCGTCATGCTTTACAGCGTCACAGACAAAGTGATGTGTTCATATAATATAGCCATTAGTTCCCAGCATCAATTTTTTCAACTATGCCATTTGCTTAAAAAGCTGTTAAATCAATAACCCCTCAACTTAGTGATTATTTCAAAGCTTTATTATGCTCCTGTTACGAATTACTTATTTACTGCAATTCTTAACCGCATGGCCGTATTTAGAACTCAGTTTCGGGGTGGGCAAAGCCAAATACATTTTAATACAATATTTTTAAATGTTCCAATTCGCGCGTAGCGCGAAAAATTTTGCGGTTTTAGGCCAAAAATTGATGAAATATTGCTCATTTCGCGCGAAGCGCGGAAAATTTTGCGTATTTTTCCAAAAATTTCCTCGTTTTCTCGGATTTCGGGGGTGGCATTTGCCCCGCATGCCACCCCCTCAATACGGCCATGCTTAACCGTTATCAATACGGTTCTAAGTAAGTCATAACACCTACATCGAAAGACCTATTGCAAAAAGACGTACTTTATGTCATTAGCACCTGCAGCAACTACACATACTGCAATAAAACCTACTATTCTGCAATTACGGTTGGAGTGGATGGCCAGTTGACATTTATAAAAGCCCTTTAAGGCTCCATTTCCTGGTTACGATGCTTTCGAAAAAAATAAAATTTTGAACATGTCTGATCGGTCTTTTTGCAGTAGGTCTTTCTGTCTGGTACCATAAATACCTATAAGGCAAATTGCATGATAAATACTACTAGAGATGTGAAAATTTGTAGTAGGTATCTATTTCAAAAGTATCATCATGCCATATAGTACCGAATATAGAACTCAAATTCCTCGTTATCAAACATTATATATTATAACGGTCATTATTATTAGCATAATTACTTAAATGCAGTTTATAAAGACAAAACCCTAAAGTATTTCATTAGGATTGCTCGTTTGTATTTGTAAATCTATTAAATCTGCTTTCTAAGCACAGTAAACTATGGAATAAAAAGCATAGGAGGGCCACATATAACGTAGTATTAATAAAGCACACCTGCATCCCAGAATATTTGAGTGTAGTTTTTTTTTCTGCATTCAAGTTACTCGTGGTCATGAAGCTAAGAAATTATTTTCCTTTGAACCTATTGTTATTGGACTTATCATAGCATTTCGCTTTTTTTCTTTGGCTGTTGACTAGTTTGAAGTGTATTGAATTCTTAAATGGAACAGGAATGCTTTAAATGACATGGCTCTGGTTTGGCAAAATCGTGCCTCCTTTTCGTGCCAATTGTATCTGATCATTTCGCAATTGTTCACAACAGGAGAGTAGATCGACTTTGTGATATCCGATTATTTCTGACCTTGAACTCTTCTTTGCTGCATCTCAGGTACCTGACTATGCACATTCTTTGAAGGAATTTGCTTATATCTTTATTTATTAAAATTGTATTAACCACTAGTTATACACTAACACAACGAAAGTATACTCATCATTATTACACCTGCCTGGTGGGTAGTGCTTACATTGTTGTGGTTTCATTTCTAACTTACAAAAATGTATACATGATTTCAACAGAAGTTCAGAAACTTCATTTTAGTTTCAGTTACTTCTCATTACAATTTATTTTAAATTAAGACAAGTGTTAAGTGTTAACTGAGCATCACATTTTGTGTGGTATTGAAATATTTAGCAGATGAATATTATAAAGAAGGGTCTTTCTGTATTAGGTTTCTTACATTTGGTATATATATACTACATTTAATATGTATTTTACGGTGGGAGTAGTTTGTCTGTAGAATTTAGATATAATAATATGTAGTTAGCCTGAGGCTGATAAAACTTGTAAGATAAAAGAACGACAGTACTGTTTGTTAAATAGGCAATTTGCACAAATAGTGATTAGACGAAGACATGAAGCCGAGAGTGGCAATGACAAGCAATTAACAGCGGAAAGTGAATGAAAGAGAGTGGGTTGACGTTGAAAAGTAAACCATTATTACTTATCCAAGTAAAGTCTCTTTAAAGAAAAGTTGAATTTGACTTCATCTGTCTGTTGTCATTTCGTCTTTCGTTAGGATTGGTTGTTTCCCAAGAAAAGAGAAACATTTAATTTTTCTTGCTTTCCTGAACGCCAGAACGAAAGCTTGTTACAAAACAAGCCCAAGTAAAAATACTCTGTTCATTCCAGAACTTTCGTTTATTTTTTTGCTCTTTGTGCAAAGTATTACTTCCAGTTCACATGTGTTATGTTCCTTGTTTGGTTCCCTATTCAGAATAATTTGCTTTTTTGATGAATAGTTCACACTTGCAGACTCTATTTACTTTTCAGAAGTGGTTGAATATCCTACAGTCTTTATACTTATTACTGGAAAGCATATGCTGCATATTATGTTCTTAGCCTGCGAAACATTCTTAGATAAACTGTATCAATATATAACAAGCAAATCAAAGGGAATGAAGTAAAGATGTAGGTATTTGTGTTTAGGTGTTATACATTAAAGAGTATTTACACAAGACTCAATGGAGTAGTTGCTTATAGTTAATTGTTTAGAGTTTTCCAGATTCTCTCTGGGTCTCTGGCCTGCTATGGTGAATTAACATAACAGGAGGAATAAATGTGACGTAAAAAAAGTTAGAAAAGGTTGCGTGTTGCGAGCACATCTTCAGAAAACGCAATAAGAATTACATCTTCTCTTGTCTTCTATTTTCCTCTCCTTTGCTCTACTAAAATTCTAAAGATCTTTCAGTTTCAAGCTTTGCATTCTCTTATTTTAAAATGTCATCCAAAAAAACCTTCATCAGAGAAACAGTGAACTCAAAATGAGATGAACATTTAATTTTGTCTACCATCGACTAAGCTCTTAAAACGTCTCCCTATAATGTAGATACATCTAGACTCGAGTTGACTTGCATTTTTGGATTTCATTTTGTTCAATTTAGTCTTCATCTTCACAGAAGAGAATTTCTCACGTAGACTCAGCCGACTTAAGTGCAATTCAACTGAGGGGCCAAGAACCCACTTGAAACCAACTACAAACTTTGCTATTCTGTTAATCTTCTTTATTATCATCAAATACAGTAGTTACGCTTAGGCTTGACTTACTTTAATTTTATGACAATCCTATATACCATGATAAATATGTATACCTGTATAATATAGAAGTTAATACATAAGTACAACTTGATATTTTATGTTAAGTGCGTACTAGATAAATAAACTTCTCAAAATTGGCTACTTTTAAAGCTAGCTACTTTAATAGGAGACCCTATAAATTTCTTCTTTTAGAAATAAAATCTTCACGCTATGTACCATTACAAAATAGATATGTCACAAACAATAATACTACATTCAAAGCTGCAATTGACATTGTTCATTTTATGTTGTGATGCTCCTCTATTCATAGTCGGAAAAGTTGTCACGTGTCATTTTAATAATTTAACACCTATTTTGCATAGATAATATTTCATATCTCAGTTATATAGAAATCTTATTGGGTCAAACGTTTCAATGATCATCAAAATGTATCTGTATAAGGCTATCTAGATTTCACCTACAATATATACTAGACTGGGTACTATTTTTACTGAATACTTCCAACGGCAATTTTGTAACCTGTTTAACGAATGACAATCATAGTCATTCTGTGGTATTTCACTCTTCTTTCTCATCTCTGTACAAAAGTGACAAAAAACCTTTAGTCAGGGAATAAAAGGGCACGTACAGGCAATTTCCATCGGGAAAAGTTTAAATTTTTTCAAAAATTAATGAGAACGGAAACGATTTAGAGAATTTTACAGAAAATGAAAGATTGACAGAAGTAGGATAAAGTAGGATCTGACTCTTTTCATGGTTAAGTGGTGCTGATAGGCTGATTTGACCGGACACATTAACTGCGTGAGGTTTGGACATAAGTCTTGACACTCGACTGAGTGAATAGAGTGGCAACAAAATACAAGTATCATTTAGATTATAAGTTATAAATCTATCTCTACTGTGTGTTCCAGTTATATTTATGTAGATATAACCTATTTATATGCTTTATAAATTGTCTAACCCTTTTAGTAGACGTGAAGTTTTATGTGTGTATGCCTTTTATATTATTTGAAAAATTTTACAGCCAACTGAAGCTGAACAGCTAAATGGACATTGAAAATAAGATAGCCGTGCTGCAATGAATGTATCATCAAATAGAAAAAAAATATAACTGATCTAGCAGATCAAATGCACAGCTTTTAGCTCCAAAAGTGTTGTGATTTGTTGTGGCTCATTTTTATATCCCATTGTTTTTTTCTGGTGTCATGATGTCAGTGGATTTGATGTCATGTCCTACCTGAATGAAATACAACTAAACTGTCCAATTTAGAGTTTATCTATCGATGATCTTTGTCTCTCACCTTGCATGCCTTGAAAATGTTGCATATTGCAGTGAATACTTAATTGTAGCTACAAAACAAGAGTTTTTGTGGATATCGTCGTGTAATAGGCCTTACAAACTAATGTATAGCTACAAAACAACATTCATGTTATCTAATTAATGTGTACAATGAGCGTTAACCAATTCCGTATAGGGAATATTAAAAGAGAGAATGCAACGATGGGAATATTTTCAATGAACCTTCCTCTGAAAAATTTTCATTTCTAAATCCCATGCATTGATTAGGAATAATGTTGGATTTTAATCGTTGGTTTTACCTCAATTGTTATTGTTACAGGCAATGCCAATAACAATAATCCTTGAGAGGGCTTTCGTCTTGAGTCTAATACAGACAGATATTGGCTGTACTTGAGCGCATTGAACAGAGTAGAATGTGTACAGAGCCAGAACCGGTTTCTCTTGCACAATTCTCTGATTCTCATCTAATTTATCTTAAAAGGTTAATACTGTTTTTAAAGTCAAAGGACATTTATTGTCTTACGTAGAGGAGTGCATGAAGCTAACCTTAAAAGGTGATGATAGCACACCAATATGGGACAAACTAGATATACTCTATCAATCCATATTACAGGTACATCTACATCTGTAACTTATGTCATTATATAGTTTATAAAGTGAAAAATGGATGATGTATACTTTGTTTGTACATAGGATTAAAGAATTTAAATTAGGGTCGACTTTCGTTTGATTTGGGAAGAGAGCTAGCGAATTTTAAAAGGGTCGTTCCTCATTTGTAAATTAACCCTTCTTCGAAAATAACTAGGAACAAAAGTTAACTTTGAAAGAAGTTATCGAACTCCAAGGAAAGTTTAGGCTAAGCCAAGTGAAACCACCAAGTTAAAAGAGAAACTAACAAGAGTCAAGAATAACTAATGACATTCATGAATTTCTATAGCCTACTAAGTAGGATTTTCGTTATATATTAAATATATCTAAGTATATATGTAGGGAGTAGATACGCTTATAAATGCGGAGAGGAAGACATTAGGTAATAGGTATAGTTTCGACTGATAGTTTGAAATATTTGTGTTATAGGAGAAGCAGTAGCAATAAAGAAAAATTGTAGCTAAAGCTGAAGCTCTCTGTTGGAGAGCTGATGACATAAGTTGAAACATTTGGTGAAAAGTGGAAAAACATATCAGGAGGAGATAAGCGAAGGAAAAGCCAATAAAGAGACGTCAAGTAAAGTTCAATTCTCTCCTTTAGACACGCAGAGCATTAGCTATCGTTAGCCAGTGTAAAGTAACACGCTTCAGATTTGTATAGCAACGATATCTGTAGAAACACTAAAGCTGAACATGTTAGCCCTAACTTCCCTCATCTCATCTTACTTACTCGCTCAATTGTGATAGGCAAAAGTCAAATGCTTTACTTAGATCCAAGATATACAGGAAAGTGTATAATACATGGAAAAGGTTGTGTAGTAGATGCTGATGTTAATGTGTACATATATTTAACTCTCCTTCCACTCTCTTGTAGTGAGAGAGAAAAAGTTTTCTGGAAAAATAAGAGGAATTCTTTGAGAGTGAGGGAAATAAAAAGAGCACTTGCTTCGTTACTTATTTAACCCTTTGGTTGATTGTCAGTCTATACGTCTAAATACACATCTCTAACTTTGCTCTCATTCTTTTATCCTCCTTATATCAAGAGGAAAGGAAGGACTTAAGTAGTTTCCCTATTTATTTTGTCCCACGTAGCCAAATATAAAATTCAGAGCCATAAATATAGCGTGCCTCTCTCACGAAATACAACATCCTGCTTTCCTCTCCTTTCTTCATAGATTACATTAAACTACATTCACACAATAATAATATAAACTTGTCCAGTTTCATTACTAAAACAGAAGATATAGGCGACTGAACTGTTTTCTCAACATATAATGCTAGTCTTAAGGATAAATACCTACTTAGATCCTGCACTGCTATGTACTTATGCCACTATTCCTCCATTGCAATTGCACGAGACAGGAAATTCTCCAGTTTTTCTTCCCTGCCCTTTTCCTTTTGTTTAGCAATTCAATTCAGGTTTACTTTCCATTCCATAACATTCCAGCTTGACCTTTTTTTCTTGACGAGTTTACACTTTCGGAGAAGAATTGTAGTGAAGCTTCTTCGATGATGGTCGTAATAAAAAGAAATGAATAAGATTTCGCTTTGCCTTCTGCATTGTTCCTTTGTCTACAGGGTACGATTATTATTATTTTCTTAGTTTCTGTACACATTTTAACATTCTATCATTCTGTAGGGAACTGGACGTAGGAAACTCTTAATAAAAATGCGTATATACACAGAGTTAGAACTACAAAAACTTTTCCTCTTCTATTGAAACTCCGTTCTAGAATGAATTACTGTATTATTTAGCTGTGTTACAATCTTACAATAAAAATCTAAGTACTCAGTGATATGTCCATCATATCACAGCTTTGTTATTGTTACTTCACAGATACAGTGTGAAATGCCTTATCGACTAAGACACATTTGCACATAATATTACAAGGTAGATATAAAGACTTAAGAAAGGTCAACCACATGTTTATCCTCAACTATTTTTCAAAAAATGTAACAATAAATTCCTGATTACAGCTAAAATGACTTTTCGTCTTCTATAGCACAAAAGAATTCTCAGATTGTGTTTGTGCAGAGCAGAGAGTTGGGATTAGGATGTAAGACCGTAATTTGTTACGCATATCTAGCATAGATACGCACAGGATATTCAAAGTCAAGTCAACTGAAGTACAGAGAAGGCAAGGGTGGTAGAATAAATTTATTACCAACGTCAGTTTCAAGTTTCTCACAAATGTGAAAACTTTTAATGTCTTTCTCATTACTGAGATATTTATAAATGGCTCAGGCATGGAATTGACACAGCACAATCCTTTTGAATTTTCCGCTTAGTGTTTCAAATGCTTATCGTGAATATGAGATAAGATTTTCCTATATCATTAAAGATGATAAGGAACGTTTAGTACAGCAATTAACACCATTAATAACTCATTCATAGACTATTGCTAATGTGCTCGCATCTTTTAGCGCAAGACTAGATTCCACGATTTCAGTGCTCATCCCACTAACACGTAAATGACGGACAAGAGTTTTCCCTTATCTCATTCACTTAATAATCCCATTCTCTCTCCAGACTTACTCGTAAATCTTATATTATTGCCCCTAGTAAAGTCAAACTTGGCCTGTTTAGTCATTTCTTACCTGAATACCTACATGCATAGGACATTCATTTCATCCTTTCACACACGTACTTATTACATCCATCAATTCATTATGAATATGATTGCATATTTATATGCCTTGCAAACATTCATTTCTATTTATAACTCCCTTAGCTTCTAAGCATCCCTTCAAATTCAAAGATGTTCACTTTGATGCAATAATAAGAACGATTAACCTAATAATAGAAAAGGATGGAAGCTAATTCTGTCCATAAATAGAGTTGACAAATCCATTGTAGTTTGAAATGAAAGTAAACGAGAATATAATCGGCAAACACATAACGAGACATGAACAGAATAAACACTTCTTTAGTTAGAAGCGTAGTTAGTGCGCTGGGAGTAGAGTTCAATTAGCTCTCATAACATCTCTCTGTCCTGCTTATTCATGTCCTTGTTATTCCAAGGTATTTCCCAACCAAATACTAACAATGAGCCTCGTTTCATGAATGAACGAACCTCAAGCTCTTGGGATACATTAAAACCATTGCACACCAACTGCATTTAACTTAATGCAATTTATGTTGCCATTTCTTCCACTACACTCGACAATTTAACAAGGCATTCCGAACCAAACTAAATACATAAGCTGAAAGAATAAAACTTTAAGACTGGCACAGAAACTCTTAATGCATATTCAACTTTTTTCAATTAGGCTTGAAAAGGAATTGCAAAACACACAATGAGATTTAATTGATCTAAAAAATAGTCAAATCTATTCATATGCAACACTACAGTCTCTTAATTGTCTTACAAATTATCATCGTAGAAAATATTATTCAATAGTACAATTGAGAAACTTAAGATATGTCCATAGGTTATAATAACTTATAAAAATTGCCACTTGAATGATACAAAAATGAAAACAACGGTTGGATTTGCATTCCTGATATATTTACGTTGGAATGAAAGTAGTCTGTCTGAAGTCTCGCCTGCACAAGAAGATAACTGTGAAATGAATTCTGGAATAGAAAGATAATAATGCAGAAGAGGAGACTCCGCTTCTCTCGCTTGTCATAATAGGCAACAATAGGGATTTGTACTACAATGTCAGTCTCTTATTGAGAGCACAAATTCTCTGATAACATGATGCTATAACACACTGACATAAAGTAACATCCTTTTTTGGTTTACGACTACGATGCATTGCATTACACAGGCATTCACACGACTACATTCAACTACTGTTCCACTAGAAATCCGTAGTAACAGTCGAGTATTTTTATTATCATACACGAAACATGTGTCTTATACATATGCAGACTACTTGCTATTACATTAGGAAGGTAAATCAACTTTGTTTCATATTGGCAGATACGCTTCACTTGCTTTTATTATATGTTAGGAAACGATATACCAGCAAATACTATTTCCTTTCAACGAAGGTACTTGAAATACAAAGTCAGAGTCAGAGCGTTTACGTACATACGTTTAACTATAATATTATGTTCAATGCTCATTCTATCTCCATCCTACACTTGGATAGTTTCTGTCAAATCAGCAGACATCGTATTAGTAACAAAAAGTCTCTTTCAGTAGCGCCAGTCTCATCATCGAAAAAGGTAAGGAACATTTAGTGCTCCTTCGTCACTTGTCATCCTTATCAATCGCTGATTGATAATAGAAAATTATATCAAACAAGACATGCTAGTTTAGGCAAATCAATCCTCAGAAGTGTTGCCACATGAAAATCTGTTACGCTATGGTATTTAATACTTCATCTCATGCTGGCAGTATGCATATCTTCATATATGTACGTAAGTATCTGTGTAGCCCTTAACTGGGTTAAAATATCTTCGTTTAAATGCCACAACTTCGACTAATGGCAAAATGCAGGAGTTAAAGCCGAGTTTGCACTATTAGTATTAGAAAAGGATTTTTAGAATGTAAAAGGTGGAGGATATTAGGAGCTGTGCTTAAATAGCTAATGCAGTAAGTGATGGGCTTTATTGTCAGCCTATCAAATATGAAAGGAAAGCCATTGATCATTATACATTATGAACATGTACAAAAGCGAGCGCCAGCAAGAAGGAACCACACGACACGACACAATTCCTATCCAAGAAAGAGTTCCATTAGACGTTGACCGAATTTAGCGTGATGTGGTTGTGTTGAAGTTTAGAATCTGCTTCCTTTGCAACGAGACAACCTGACAATAAATACTCTATTCATATTTCACTCTTGTCATGTCACTTCCAAAAGAAATTAGCCGAATGGAACTGTTGTTCGTATAAGAGTCTGATGCAGGGATATATTATGAATACCAATGAGAGGAATCTACCCAACCAAGCTGCTACAAATATATTTATGAACTACATTTACATACAATAATCATACACGTCTCCTTTTATAGAGCCTTTAAATATTTTGGATAATAAATATGCTATAAACTTCATTCTACTCTAAGTCTAAACACACACTGGTTTGCAGACAACAATACAAGCTTTGTATAGAATTATCAACATGATTTCATTTGAGCAGAATCTTTATTTAGTAGCCGACAATCTGCCTAATAATATGCATTACTTAAATAGGACAACCAGAACGTTTTCTTACATTATAACTTAGAAGTTAATAATTCTCTATTAGTGTCTCACACAATCACAACAGAAAGGTCCACGTTCCATTATGCATTAATACGATTTACGAATGATTAACAAAACACACATTATCGTATCAAGCATTTACACTAATGCATCATGTTGGCCACATTGAAATTATATCAAAGCGCAAACAAAGCCATCACGACTTCAGTTGACAAGGCACGACATGCTTTTTGCAGCCAGTCCAGTCATTCCATTATAAATTAAATTTCTTGCGTATTTAATTCTAGTTAGGTAGGTTGTATGCTTCACTTTTATCTACTACAATCAATACCTTTAATTGATTAGTATAAATAATTTTTCCAAATATGCTACATTTGAATTTGGAGATAGGTCGCTCGACGAGTTTTGCTTTGACTGCCAGCTTCCCCCAAGACATAATATTTATGCCTCAGAAAGAACTTTCCTAATATCTGTGAAAAGGAAAAGCTATTTTGTAAAGGCCATTTGAAGTGTAATGCCAGGTTAGCAACAGAGATTGAATGAAATAGCCGTCTAGAGTCTGGGTGTAGGAAAGTTGAATGTGTTGGAGGACGGAGGTGTAACAAGAATGGAGAAGAGCCCAAGGTTCGGTAGTAGAGTGAGTGGCCATTGAAGAAAAGTATTTTGAATTTGCCAGAGGCAGAAACTAAGTTGCTTATCATTTCTATGAGAGGTGGTATGTTTACAAGATAGATAGTTGCAGAAGATGTATGGACTGTAGGTTGATGATAAACTACACAGGTTTTCCTACCTTTGTTTACCATGAGCTTAGCATATTTGTGGATAGGGATAAAGGGTAGCATTGGTTTGTAAAAGAGCCTAGAGGCAGGCAGAAGAGCTTATATAAAAATCAAGTCAAAATCCGCTGTATTACTCTTTGTGTGTGAATGGATTTCTTGTGAATTACTCGGCACTGGTTTGATTTAGCGTGGTTGTGTCTGTGTCCTGGATAGAAATTTAAGAGAATGAGAGAAGTCGCTATGAAAGTGTAGAAACCACATCCATAAGGAATATTCTATCAAGTTTATGGCATTTAAAGGGCAAAATTTTAGCCGAGGACTCTTGCAGGGTTGTTTTCCTTGTCGGACTTAAGAACAATACGGCAGCAACCAAGTAGCACAGTGTGTAGAGAGTATGGCATTAAGAAAGTAATGTCTGTCTATGGTGTGGCACATAGATACATACGTCACGTCTGTCTGCTGTGAGAATAGGAAGTTAAATTAAAAACCAAGAGAATGATGAGCTACGACGGGGAGAGAGAATGATGGGAAGTGTACAAGTCAAATCAGTCAGAGTCATAGTGCATAATAGTCTGCCAAATCGGCAATCAGCCGACTGTAACTTTCAATATAGGAACTAATGCGATGTGAATGTAATTTGTAGTCGACTCAAGTCAAACAATGTGAGCCTAGCATTTTTATACTCTGTTCTTATATTCTAAGCTCTGTGCATCGCATTGAATCTTCCAATCTCACATTAAATCCCTAATACACTGCTGTCACTGTATTAGCAATGGATTTGATCCTCACCAGCAGAGCCTGCTTAGATATAATGACGTGTAGCAAGTATAAGAGGGAACTGAGTTCTAGACATAAAGGAAGGGATCCAGTCAGTAAATAGTAAAACAAGTAAAGAACCTTTCTTTATAAATGATGATTAGGGATTTCTTTGATGCAATGTAAACTCAGAAGTAAATTGCAAGTCAGAAAAAGTCAACTTCCAACTAATGAAACTCCATAAAGTATTTATCTACAGAAGATTCACCGTACAAAGCTCATCGTAACTTATCCGCAGAGAAAAACTCTAAATCAACGTAGGTGCAAGTGCAAGTAGGCATTCCTAACTAAACCAACGAAACAGAATTAAAGTACAGTTCCTTTACACTTAAGACTACACGTAAATTATAAAACATTTAATACCATAGTTAATAGCCATTTCATCCCAATCATCTTTTTTTCCGAGCAAGGAGACCGTTCTTTCATCAATCAAAAATAATATTCTTATTGTGTAATAGCATGTAATCCGCACTATTCAACATTCTCCCAAAGAACTTTACAAAAGCATTCATATTCATTTCTTTTCATATCAGAGATCATCATCAGATTCAAAAGAGATGATAATATAATATGATTTGATTTGATGGGATACGTTATTCTGTCTTGCCTTTAGTTTTGACATGATATGCCATCCTCGCTCTCTATGACGTAAGAAACGTAGTCATGCTAAAACATAGCGGCTCTTTCCCAATACAATCCAAGTAAGTAGTTCAAACTTCCCAAGTCATATACCACAGAGAATTGAAATGAATGGGAAGATAGAGTCAACAGTAATGCAATCAAAGCTAAAAAATTGAAACATGAGTTGGGTTTAATAGAAAAGAACTTTTAGAATATTAGAATCAATTGCAGTAGTAACAGTAAGTATATACGCAGAGATCATAAGTAGGTATTTTTAAACCCAATGTGAGTGCTACACATCATCTTGGATAATCCAGTACACTCAGCATTGCATCACTTGACTTTGCATTTGCATTCATAGCTCATTGCATTCAATTTATTCCTTGCTCTTTTCTTCTCCTTGCTTCGCTACACTTGTTCTTTTCTTGTGTACCTAGTCTTCGTTTTATGCAAATGCCATGCCACTGTGATTTGATGTGAGATGCTGGGAAATGAAACGGGAACCCCACACTTCATCCTGACACCTCTAGACAGATAAATGATAGTAGAGAAAAAGAAATATGAGAAAAGATCTATTCTTTCCATTCTAGTCCAGTTATATATCTATCCACATCATAAATATCAGAAATTAAATCGTGATACTCATACGCTACTTTTTTTGCCTAAACTCTACATTATATTCCTAACTCCCATTTCGCCACAGATGAAATGAAATATTTTAACTTTAGAAGAAGCAACACTGCAACACTTACGAATCTAGTATTAACGGAAATATTAATTCACCACAGAAATCTCTGCTAATAACACAAATTCAACAAAAGATTCAAAAAAATTTTAAGACTACCTGATTTACAACCAAAAAGGGAAAAGAAATATTTTCATTGTTATTTTTGCCAATGAATTGTAAGATTATGTTAATGCCACATATTATATTTTAATTAATTTTAAATAAACTGTATTCTTCAACCGTGTAGATTGTGTGTGGCTATTATCTCTTTCATAGGGTCGTTTGTGAACGCCTTAGATGGTTATTAAACTGTTAACTATTTGGAATGACATAGCCATTGATTGAGGCTCATCTACAAAATTTTGATGAGCAGAAGGAATCAGAAGCTTTCTCGTTCATTACTCGATGTCGTGTTTTTTTGATGCGTGAGGACTTTTTTGGCTACAGCCGGCAGGAAAGAAGTTTTCGTAATCAGAGATCGAAACACTAACGCAAAGAGGTAGGTGATGATGATTATTAATGTCTGAGATATAGCTGGAGGTAATGTGCCACCAACCACTATCCTAATTATGGAGTGCTGGTTGCTGCATCGCTAGTAAAATCAACCGGTGGAATAGGGAAAAAATCTCAAGTACAATCATTGCATTGCTTTTCACTAACAAATATGTGAGGGATTGCTGCGGTTGTTGTGAAAGATGTAGTTATGCTACAGATAGCTCACCTACCTGTAAGCTCTACCTTAAACTGGACTGTAAAGCACCTACTAGGTGCATTTAACTTTTAACATATGATATTGGTTTAGGGTCAGATGAGATATCTAAAATCAAAACACATGCCAATACCAGATGCGCATAAAAAGTAAGGAAAGTAGCCAGTCCACTTGATCTTGCCACCAAAAAGCAAAATGTTGAATGTTGTGAATGCATCTTTGTATGTATATAGTCAGGGATGGATTGCTGCTATATGGTGGATGGAATTAAAGAGTGAAAATGAAATAGCCAATCTAAGTAGATTAAATGCTGAGGTCCCGATGGAAATGAAATTGGAATGTCTGTCTGAACAATCTACAGGTTCACATAACGAAGTCTCTATTTCTTTTCTGTATATTTAGTGGCTCAGATCTCTTTGTGTGTAGTATCGGTAAGTGGAGAGGATGACACGACAGTGCTCAGGGCTATCCTCTCCTCCGACAGCACAACTTCACAATGAAATGCATTCAGCCTCAGACTATCTGTGGGAAGACAAGAGAGCAGTGCAGCTTTTAAAATCTAAAATGACTTTAGGAATATGAACTTACATAACGTTCGTAGCCAATGTAAACGGATACGACGGCAGAATTGAGAAGCCAAGTATTTCCTTTTTTGCTCACTGAATTCTAGTTAGTTAGTCTCCCTCTCTCTCTCTACTCTCTGCCAGTACGTATTTGATTATTCTTCAACTAACAGACACAACTGGACTATGACTATTTCACCTCTCCATGCACTCTATAAAAGTAGAAGGATCACGAGATATAGGTAGCTACTTTTATTTTACCTTAACTATTTTTATTTTCGAGCACTTCCCTTCTCAATGGAATCTCAATCTATAATTTTTTATTGTGTCTTACCCACTCTTCAATTCTTAGTAACATTCGTAGGAATTTTTTCTAAGATCTTTATCTACAGATGCAGTAAGTATCCGTAGGTATATATTAGGTATCTTATAGTGTGACAGTTTTCCTTGGATATAATGTCATGCGGACGTATGTAATAGCTGTATATAAATGCATTGTACTTATGTAGCTGTAACTGTGCGCACTGGTAAAATACATCATTAGCCATTTAAACTTATCTCAAGTCCCCATCACTTCTTTCCTACTAAGTACATAGTAATAACGGGAAATGTCTATAAACCTGTCGACTAATTGCAATGAGCCCTTATTCTCTGAATGCCTCCAAATTAATTGGCTCTCCTGTAAAAGTACCGACAATGATTAAAGCAAATGAGAAATCCCAATAGCACGACCATTACGTTGTCTCTTCATTATCAGGGACAATTAGAATAGATTAGTTCTGTAAAAAAGACTACCACCTTCACTACTTTCGTTGGGCTCAAGTAAATAACTTCACTTTTAAAAGAATCTTCGTCTGTGTAGGCTGCACATGCATCTGCTGAGGCTAAATCCCAATCTCAATGACTATCAAAACATTACAGTACTATTTTATGATCTGGTTATAGACATCACTTTAAAATGTATCGGGATTATTGAATTCATTGACATATTACTATAGTTCATGCAAGTATTAAATGTAAAAGTTGTTTTCATTTCGTATTTCGATTGAATATGTCCAAAGATGGATTTTATAGGTTGTACTTGTACTTTTGTAAAACTCTTGACGAAAGGAATGAATTGTATCACTGGTACATAAGTAGCTTGAAGTGATATTACATGCTATAAAGTGTGTAGATGGGAAGATACAAGCTGAAACAGGACAGTGATTCATAATTACGCTTCCAAGAGCTAAACAAAATGATCTTCCAGTTTTGAATAGAACCTAACTGTGGAGTCTAGTCAAGCTTCGCATAAAATTAATACAATTTTCCATGTAAGGAAAATGTTATGTCATGAGAAGTTACAAGAATGGCTTTTATTGCATTTAAACACAACTCTGAGTAAAGATTAAGAATTGTAAGGATGACGCACGAAGAACAGTTCAGCACAGGTAAATGTTTGTTGCAATTGTTGTAGTGTACGTTTTGATTTGAATTTGGAAAGGAGTCGGGGTGTATAAACAAAAGACGAGGAACATATTTAAAATTCCTTCTTAATAAAAGTGGCCGAGTAGAGAAAAGAAGTTAACAAGTTCTCAGGAGCAGTGGGTGAGTGCTCGTAACCTAACTAGTCTTTATTGCTAAACCACCATGCATAGTACTGTACTACTACGATTACATTACTACTCCACTCTTTTATCTACTCTTCCTCCTTTATTTAATTTCCACGCAGAATGAAGTCAGTTCTTAACTCAACCAACCAACAACTGTCAAGAAGCCACTACAGAACACAAGTTTCGTCTTATAAGATTTTCGAGATAGAGATAGATACTACTAAATTATTATGCAGAACCCTATAAGCTTAGGTTGTTACAGAATTTTCTCATATTATTATGTAAGAATGCTTAGTCTACCATTTGTCCAGGATGAGCAATTGTTCTCATTGTTCTGACAGCGACAGTAGGAGGTAAACCAAGAGCCTTTTACATTCCATAATTTTTGCCATATCATTTCATTTGCTTTTATTTTATGCCAAGAGTTTGTCACCTTTTACACTACCTCGACGTGGTGTAAGTGTCCAGATTACTAAACTCATATATACAATCATTTTTTTTCGAATCAACATGCCGTAGAATGTAGTAGCTAAAGCAGTAGTATGATAAGGGAAGTTTTGTTTAGATATATGCGCTTAGTTGAAGACTTCAAGCCTCAAAATGGAAAGGAAAGATCTTGTGAATAAAATATTGAAAATGTTGTGTACCGATGTACCAGCTTTACAGATCTATTAAGAAATACGTATTTCCAGGTCTTGGTCGTTTATGTAATATACTCGAGTGTACCAGTACATTAGAGATGCCTAGTACAGTCAATCTGAGAAAGTGATCTGTTGGCTTTCTGCGTGAGCAAAAATTATTTAAATATCAAAAAGTCCAATGTACTTACAGAAGTTTAAAAAATTACGTATGCGCTAATGCTATTGTAAAAGTCTAAGGATTTAATGTACTGATGCAGCGATAAGGATATGCCAATTTTTGTACAAACATGCAACAACAGCATAAGCTACAGAAACGAGAAACGAGTTGGACTATGCTTGTACGCTTGAATTGTGGTTTGTAATAGTAAAGAAGCTTCGTTGAATGGATTCCAAATCCAATCCAACTTAGGTATGGCTTAAATACGACACTAAAACCAAACATTCTTGTCTGGTTTGACATCAAACACAAACATGGATCTTGGAACAAAGGGTGTGAGTTTTACTACTCATAATATTAATGTGCATAATAATCCCTTCAGTTATTCGAAGACGAAGAAAGAAAGTAGACAAAACAAGACAAGAGGAATGCAAGGAATTACAATAACAACAAAAGTGACGGGAAATAGAGAATAGCTCTCGAAATTCCATTCCAAACAATTAAAAAATATGTTATAACAAGTCAGGGAGTTAATTTTCAACTTTCTATGTAATAACATACCTAATTGTTCGTTTAGACTTTTCCATCCTCGGAAATTAGTAGAGAAATCACTATTCAAGACTCTCGAGGATAACATT
>JAAAYG020013342.1:0-13503 GCA_009936455.2 Tomocerus minor
TTTTTTATTTCAGGGTTAAATTATCTTCCGTCAGTACTTGACTTCATTGACTTATTGTTTGTCCAAGTCCAAGATTCTTGCTTTAATCACTTTTTAACACCTTAATCATTGGATCCGGAATTTGCTCGGCCGCAATAATGCTACATCCACGTGAAAATGAATCTTCTATTGAAGCACAGATAAGAAACATACGTGCACTGACCAGATATGCCAAACCGTGTCGTGCATTTCTTAAAGACTCCATGAGATTTTTAAAGCGATGTACAAAGCCTGATCGTAAAGAATTTCAGAAAGTGGCAATTGCAACAGCAGTTGGATTCAGCATCATGGGATTTCTAGGATTTTTCGTGAAACTCATCCATATTCCAATCAACAACATTATTGTTGGATAGCTGCAAAGGAAGATTCAAAAGGCACAAATACTTATTGTTTAGGTAAATTAATTATATAACTCAAAATATTATTAGAGTCTGTCAAGGGGTAATTAGATATCGGTGTATTCTGTGCTGGAGCGGGGTTGCTTATTACACGGCCGTATTGAGGGGGTGGCATTCGGGACAAATGCCCCTGCGAATTATCGAGAAAATAAGAATTTTTTGGAAAAATACTTATTTTCGGATACGGGTCAGTTGAAAAAAATAAGAAAATTGTCGTTAAAAATAAATTGGGGACGTCGGATGGGGAAAAAGGGTATCGGATGGTACAGTCGATTTTTCGTCTGGCAGGGCATAATATAATAAGCAACCCCGTGTTGGGGTGATGTAATCCACGTAGCAATAACTATTTTGTAAACTCTGTTTTGATATTTTAGTGATTCCTTCGTGGCATGGAAGATTTAATTTAATTTCATCCTGCCATGCTACCACACTAAAACGTATTGTTATTTAAATCTAAAATGCAATTCAAACAGTGCGGGTTGGGTTACACTGGGTAAAAAGTTTAATTGAGAACCATTGGTTTATCAAAAGTGTACTTAAAAATGTTATTTCTTTTTCCTAGCTGGGAAATAAATTACGGGTTTATAAAGCAATAAAATCAGAAAATTAAAAGAAAACTGTAACGTGAATATATATATGTACATTGCACCCTCACCTAACCAATTCAGTTTTATTACTCTCATTGGGACTTTTCATAGTTTTTTTTACAATAACTTATTCTAAGATCATAAGAGCCGGGTGCCAGTAAAATATGTCACGTCTTTTACACCATTACTTATTTTACTTATTTTGCCAATGCCAGCCCGCGTGGGTGTCAGTTTTTTATGGCATTGTTGGAAGGTGGATTTGGGTAGCAGAGTTTCTTATGAGCCAGACGACGTTTCAATTCCAGGCTTCGTTTTAACCACCAAACGCTTGCAGGAAGGAAACGCAGACTGAACCGATTGACCTATTTTCCGCTGGCACGTGGCTAGCACACTTCTATTCTATTCGTCTTTGGGAGTATAAAGAAGCCTCCATAGTTATTGCAGCTTTATAAAATAAAATAATTTCGATCATTTGAATTCAGTCAGAGGTAAAATGACAAAATGGTGGATTTAATCGTATTGTGGCATGATACTTTTAAATCTAAATAGGAAGAAGATAATACATTAATCAGTAAAGATACGACTGAAGAGAGATTCATATAGAAAACCAGTTGTCTCCGTGGCCCGTATACGGGACACGACTCTATTTTTGGAAGTCGGGTTCCGTATACCTAGATACCTGTCTTGTCTCTTTGTAATCTGTATTCATTGTATTGAATTGTAGACTTTTAATTTTTACAGGGAGAAGTATTATTGAAGACATTACTAGGCTAAAGTTTTATTTAAAGGATTCAGACTTAGTTTTTTAGCTTCAATTTAGTACTCATATCTTATGGTAGCAGTGGTTGCAATATCTATGTCTACTATCTACTGATGTTTCTGTATTTGTATAGTTTTGGGGAAGTTGAAATATTATGTTTGCTTACACATCTTATTGTTAGTCCCATACATGCAGATGAAATGAAAGCAAACAGTACGTCTCAATCGAAAAAAGGAACTTGGGAACTATGAAAACTATAGCGGCTGTGGCTGGTAAGATTGAATATTGGAAACTGACTGTCTGTATAAATCAGTGTCAGAGATCCTAGAGATATATTCATATTAATATTTATATGTCCCATTTGTTCAGTTCTGTGATTCTAAACTACGTCTGTCTGTTACCTGTCACCTATATATTTATTTCACAGAAAGTATTTTTAGACACGCTTTTTTCAATTTTATGTAAAACAATTCTCATAATTTATAAAATGTAAGAAATACAAACATTTTAGTGAACCAATTTAAATGTGTTCTTGTGTATTAGGAATTACATACTTAGTGAGGTTAATGAATTTTGGGTATGCATATTACATTGTTTCAAAAGGTAGTTCTTGATTGTGTGACGTAAATTGCAAAAAAAAATGTTTCCTTTCCTAGTCCTATAGCTGAAGATAGTTATGTGTATAAATTAAAAATGCACATATTATTCATAAAATCATAATGTATAGCAGTTACAGGCAATGGGCAAAAAAACCAAAGAGAAAGAACACGGAACAACTAGTCTTATTAAAAAGTTTTGCATGTACAAACGGGCAATGAAACTGAAAAGGAAACTTTTGAAATTTTCTCTTTTCGTATGTAGTGTCAGGAATGTTAGTATTCAGGAATAGTGGGTGGGTATTGGGTATACAGGCAGTGTCACCGTTATCATTTCTTTCAGTTATCTTGCACAGTGGGATTTGAGTGTAAAACTCTAAAAAAAAAGTTTTCTTTCATTCGATACGAAACGCAAGCGGGAATAATAGATGACCTGTCCCATTTTCCGTCTACTTAGTTTTCGGGTTTCTCCGTAGTTTTTCTGTGGTTACTTTGGTTTGGGTGATATATACTTGCATACTTTTATGTGCAATATATCAGCTCTGCAAGACAGACGAAAGAATTATAAAAAGATCCTTTTCCTAAAAGTAACCACAGCTATTCTAAGCTGAACATTTTTGACGGAAATTCTACTTTAGAGAAAGTCCTGTTAAGTGCTCCTTAGAAAACTTTACTTAGCTAAGCCCTATAATAACTATTGTACTTAAAGCTTCTTTAGAGCCTACAGCTACCCACCTTATGTATTCTCGTTTACTTCTTGGATAGGTACCCGAAAGGGTTTTCCCGATTGGTTAGTTGACGAGCTCTGGTCTGGTCTAGTACCCATTCATTCGATTATTCATTCATTGCCCAACTTTCTCACGCTCACTTTTCTAGTCGGGGGTATAGGTTCCTTTGAATTTGAAACCGGAATATAGCAAAAGTACAACTCACATATACTCGAACACCCGGGTATATATATGTGTATTACATGCGCCTATGTATTATTTCATCTACTCGATGAGGATTCCTATTTTCAAATCAAACACAAGGTTTGTCACAGTAGTGTCTTTTCAAAGTGTTTCGTTGGAACGAAATTCCGAAACACATTGTGATTTTTTAAAATACCACTGCAAATTGACTATTGATACGTAAACGAGACCATAATCTGCACAATGGATGGAAAGGGCTACATAGTTGATATTTTGGCTCGTTTGATTGGCATAATAAGACAGCTTGTCTGTAATCCACAGAATTTGATTGATTGATATTGAAACATAATATTGAACTTTTTTTTTCTTTATTTTCATACAAAGTAAAATACTTGATTGTTGAATACGAATGTCTGAATTTATTATTTTTGAAAACATGTTCAGATAATAATATTATGTCATTTCAAAGCGAAACGATAATGATTTCTGACAGAAATCAAAGTCAGAGGCAAATCAGGTAGGTACCTACGCATAATATAATGACATTTGCCCAGAATCTGAGTATTTTACATTTTTAACTATGAATCGGTCCTTCATGTCTAATTGTCAGTCTCGAAGTCAGTTTAGTGTAAAGGGTAGGGAATCGCATTCAACCGCAAATGAAGATTTTATTTCTTGAATCTTATCACCAGTAAATGACTACGCTTTCTTGTTTTAATTATCAAATGATATTTACATATATCATGCATATACATATATTATGCTTATTCTGAGAATTGAAATTTTAGATTGTATCTGGCCAGAATAATTAAAAGATTCCAGCTGTTAAATAATAACAAACTCCATCGCGAGAAACACACTTAGAGCACGTACTATTACTACTGTGCGGGAGTAACGGTACCAGTCGGTAAATATAAATCTTGTTTGCTGATATTAATGAGGTAGGGCAAAAAGAGAAAAAGGAATTTATAGGGAAGTACACGAATTTCACTCATCAATCTTGTACTGGGCCACGCCTTGCCAGGAGGAAACCAGGAGATCGATAGAAACTTCTTACATCCCATTTGGCTCTCTTTTTATTGCTCTTGATTTTCCCCTTCCTATTCATGCAATTCATGGATTTACTATTTTCTGTGTTACAGTCCCTTTATAATGTACACACAACGCTACAACTAGTGCCAAATGATATATTAACATGCTTGCATATTGAACCCAGTTGCTTGCTCTCATGCTCTCATGCTTGTTTTCATGCTCTCATATGCCATCAATCAGCCGAAAATAATTAACTTTCTTAGATACTATAAAAACCCATTAATATCGACAAAATGAGTACCAATTAGCGAAAACATAATTCTATTTGTTTTTGTGCGTACTTGCTTGTACCAATGCCTATCAGCTACTGTTTAAAGAAAGTAAACAAATAAAACATGAGCTGATGGACAGTTATCCTGCACTTAAAGGGTTTAAAAAGAAAGCGATCTACAATTTTATTCTTATTAATGGCTATTTAAGGTTGACTTAAGTAAACGAGTGTGAGACGACGATGTAATGAATGATGTAAAAGAGTAGGGAAAAATTTTAGAAATCCCCGCAGACGATTTCAACATTTTGTAAAAATGGACAGACTCCAAAAAAAAATAGGACATTAAAATTTATTTCGGCATCCGTTTGCGAAATCTGGAGCGAAAATTTGTGCTATTTTCGACTATTTGTTTACATGTACTTAAACTACTTTTTCAAAAATACATGATGAGATTCTGTCTATAGCACTCAGCATTGTCACATTTTATCTGGTAACCTGGAATCATCTCCCGCAAATCAATCAAGTCAATCGTAAGTAATATTCATGTATTGTGGTACCTAGCTAGGCTTGCGTTTAGCAAAACTATTTTTTTACCATGTTGCACTTATAAATTGAATTTTTCTTTTAGGAGAAAAATTGAGTTCTAAGTTAATGTGTCGTACTATATAATGGAAGAAGTAAGAGAGGCAGTTACTTTTGATACGGTGTATCAGTTTATGTAGAAAAACAAGAATATATTGACGCATGACGAAGCTTGAATACGTTAATATGGATATTTAGTAGTGTAGTAGCATATGTAGTTTAATGTACTCTTTGCATATATAAAATTTATTAGATATTGATGAAAAATGAGGTGAAATTTTATCTTAATTTTGTAGAAACAAGACTGTAAAGATTAGAAGGGCATAGGCATAGGTATTTTATTGTAGTGTTGTTGATAGTTAATATCTGTACAGGAACAGGTAATTCGCTCACGTAAGATAAGGCTGTCAATCCCAATCAAAGAAACTGCAGCTGGTTAGTATTAGTGATTAGTATGTAGTAGCATTAAGTATGCATCTGTATTTATTGCACGCAATCAAAGGCAATAATAAAATCACAATAGAACCGGCCTAATTTTCTAAAATCTGCACACATACTTCATTATGCAAATGAATTGAGAGGCAGTAAGTTGTATTTTTGAAATAACGTTCTTTTATTAAGAATTCATCGGAGCTGACAGATAGCTATGGTTAGTATGAATAATATAAAGATTTTAGGAAGTCTAATAGAGTTGTATCCACCAGAGAGTGTTCATAGGAGAGACAATTTAAAAGAGAGCAAAGAGCAATAATTGAGATTTATTTGCCATCTTTGATTAGTTTATGGGTAAATGGATGACAACAACGTTAAGCTACTCCTTTTCTCAAGTGATGTCGACGATTCACTCACGACCACTTCACTTATAGGTATGGTTGCGTATTAACATTTTTTGAGTGTTCCTTCAATCTTTATAATATGTGAACTGCTCTCTAGAAGACATACCTACACTACTGTGGTACAGTTGTCTTCAATAATCATAACAGGAAACTGGTTTGTTTTTAAAAAAATAACTTTATAGTGCTTTGCCGATGTGTGAGTAGCCACAATGATTTTATATTCTACATGCATTTGAGATTAGATATGTAAAAGGCATTGCTCATCTAAATAAGTAATTTCTTTGCTTCACATTATACTTAGAATTCATATAATATATACACATTGTATATACGTATCAAATGCAAATTGTAATGGACATGTCATGTGCAGTTATTACAAGTATATAGCAGATGCTAAAAATTGATTTTTAAATCCAAGACATTTGTAAGTGTCATTAATCGTAAGTATTTTAGAACATTAAGCATTGTTCAGCAACCCATCATGCAGGTAGGGATGTCATTGTCAGCTACAGGCGTTTATCATTGAATCAAAATCATTTCCCACGATGCGATGTGAGTGAACAGGTATTATAAGATAATAAGATCGTTTTCATGTTATGCTTTTGATGTTTATATATTCCTACGTTGATGAGTCGGATAAATGGAAAAGTATTTTCCATCCTTGTTTACAAAGTTTACGTAGGTACCTACTTTCATTTTACATGCGTGCTTCTTGCTTGCATTCACTTAGCTCATAATGAGTCCCAATCTCAATTAAATGACTATCTACGTAATTGTACTACGCGCAAATTTTTAGTAATAGTATAAAGACAGGAAAATCCAAATACAATTTAGAAAAATAGTTTAATAACTTGCACAGAAATTCATTTGTACTCGTCCATACAATGACTACTAAAGATTCCAAAGCATCTAATGTGCTTGCAGAAAAAATATGAACTCTCCATTTTGACTACTACTCTGTCACTTTGCGTCTAGAGGGGCATTATTATGAGCATGCAAGTAAAAAAGACAGATTATGAGTAAGAGCTAAAGAGAAAATTGTTTTAAATGCATTCCCTTTATTGGTAGAGGTACCCTCAAAATTATTTCTACAAAAACCTTGACCTTGCTCTCTACTAGAATACAAAACAACAGAAAATTGAAGAGAAATTGATTCTACATGATTTACACTTTTCTATCTAAACCGGATAAAAGGTAAACTAGAATGTGCATAATCGTGTACACACACACACACATCAACCAATGAATCCCTACATGAAAATTAGTAACTTGTGCAATTCTTGTGTTTTACGAGTGATGACGCGTTTTCACATAAATTACATAGTACTGATGATTTCCTTTATCTAAACCTATCACTTTACATGTCTACAGCTTTTTCAATTTAGAAATTACAATTTCTTTGCCCTAATCGCCAACGCACAATCCTCAAAACAAAAGAAAACCAATACTACAATCCTTTTTGGGATTCATACGCATATTCATGGATGTTCTAAGAAACTTATGACGTAAATACGACCAGAAAATAAAGAAATAACCACAACGATTATAAATCATTTTCTATACAAGTCCCTGTTGAGTTGACACTGTTTGAAATGCTAATCAAAAAAGTAGTGCGTATTTTGATGTCCCTGCAAAAAACGACAATTTTTGAGCTCTGTGTGAGGTAGCCCACAAATGCAATTGTAAAAAGCAATAAAAATTAAGATTTTCCTTGTTAAAGTAGGGAGCGGAGTGAGTAACTATTAGTAAGGTCATGCCCATACCCTAGAATCCATAATTTGTGGGTTCTTTCTTGCATCCACGCATCACGTATCTTGATAAGATTCGCGTTCTAGCGACTATTTTATTTAATGTAATAGCAATCCTCGTACCTCATCATGACAATCATTCACTAGTACATGGGCATAAATGACTTGACTTCAGTGGTTCAGCTAAATGCTTGTTCAAGACGTTAGAGAGATACACAGCAACAATAGTACCAAGTCTACAGATGCACTTTCGCTTTACTTATTAAAAACAGTCACCTTACAAACATGTTTCCTTGCCAGGTGGAACAAGTTTTTATTTCTTGTGTGCTAATCTTTCTATTTGGGAGAAAGTCATTTTGCATTCCTTATTGCTAATGTAATTCGAAGGAGTATACAGTATATATCATCTATAATATAACTACTATAATGTAATATATATTTCTAACTGTTGCCCATTTGTGCATAAAGAAGTAAACATCCACTCTAAAACTCAACAAAATCAAATCTCTTCTGTACAGATAGTTCAAGCTCATATCATTATTGACTGAAGATGTTTTATAATTGAGCACACAGTAATTCCCAATAGCCATTGGCATTATTTCAATATATTTTCTATAGTGTGTCTATACCTTTATCTGCTGCACTGACATTGACAATGCAATTACTACTTGTATCTCTTATGGAGCTAGATGTGTTCTTTTAATTATATTGTATATGATATAGTCTTAATGTGACAACTCTGTTTAACTCAAAAATATTAAATCATATTATACTGCAAGCTATTAAATAAAAAGTAATGAAAGATAAACAAGAACAGTATTTCAAGACTCGACTTTTTTATTTAAGATTTCTAAAGTCTACAACTGTAATTAGATATTGCAACTGAATGTTGATGTGATATTTGTGTCAAGTCTCAAGTAGTTTTTGTTTTCATGAAACGCTGTTTCTAGTTAGATGCACATAATTATTATGTGGGCAGGATTTACATAAAATGAAAATGTATGAAGAAAGAGTGAATTAGAAAACAAATAAATGTGATTGGCAGTTGCATAAATCTCTATCTCACTTGTTTTTATGCCATAAGAAGGTTATTGTGCACAAAATGATTCCTATCATGACTTACATATCAAATTAAAGAGCTTTTTCTTTTCCTTGCCTCTCTCAGAACTTTTCCTTTAGGAAACATGTAGAAGGACTTACTTTACAATTTTATGATTCAATCAAACTCAATCAAAAATGGAAATAAATGTCACAGATTTTCAATGTACAAAAACAGTTTTATTTTATTATTCTCGTTAGTTAACATTCATAAGGGGCATTTGCGGATTACTTATTCGAATGGACATCAGTTCAGAGAGGATGTGTAATATGAAATTAAATGTTATGGACCATAGTGCACATTAAATGTTCAATAAATAGTAAAGTGAAGCCATAAAGGTGTATAATAAATGCTATTAAATTATCAGGCAGCATGAGATAGCTAGGTGTGCAAAGAGCATCATAAAATTCATAAATTGCCGAGTTCGAAAGACAAACGATGGAAAAGTCGTGAATGTTTTATGACATTCACCATTCATTTAAAGCCTCCACGCTTGTCATGTATGTTTAATGAATTTAATTCTTCCTTTTGTTCCTCACACAGTGCAACCTAAAGTTCATTTATAGGATATGACACTATGAGCTCAACATTTTGAATATTAATGTTTGGGGCGAGCAGAAAAGCAATTACGACTGTAGGTACAGCTCAAAGGAGTGTCTATGAAGAGCACTTAAGTTTACTTTATGGCTCATTTAACCTGAGAAGTCATAATATAGGTCCACAGTAAATTATTTACACATTTACGTCCTTTGTTTTGAATTCATTCGTCTACACATATCTACACATTTAAGTTCAAAGGAATTGTTCTGATGTTCTGATATCAATCATATGGAATCGAAAATCAAATAAATGTTTCACTTTCTCAATTTGTCGTGATTTTTTTCCATTGCTGGGTAATTTGTCAAAACGCATATTAATCTTTTGGGTTGGACACGCGATATATATTTTCCCTTTTAGGAAAATTCCTAATTTTCATTCAATTAAATAGCTATATAGTTCCCTTCGTCGTGTTTTTGGCTACCAAGTTCAATCAATGTGATATTAGGGCATCTGCCACATATTAAAGTTACTACATTCCATATAACGTTACTGTATCTAAACAAAAATCAGTAAATTCAATACAACATGCAACCATGCCGTGTGTAAGTATCCTAGATATGAAAAATTCCCTACCAGGTGATTGCAGTGATTATTTACATAGTAATGACGCAGTGACGAGTAGCAAGTTAATAGTTGACGGCAGTATTCTCGTGTGAACTTCATGTAAACTGAACAACTACACTCACAATAGGTACACAATAGCATACAACCGTCTCAAATTAGATTAAAGTGCTAGATTGACATAGCTTCATAGTTTATGATAATACCACAGGCGAACTACTTGCATAAAAGACTTAATAGCGAGTTCTGTTTAATTAAGCTTAAGCATGCACGTACATTTCTTAGCATGATAATAACTTTAGCGTGCCTTAAGTGGCCGTAGCTCATCAGACAATATTTAATTGACAGCGAATAAAAATCATGCTTATTATCGTTCACTTGGAATTTCTTGAGCTGATATGCCACAGAAATGCAACTAATGCTGCTTAATAAAGATTAGGGACAGGTCAGTGTACGTTATACACACGCCCAATTTGATTGAATAGATATTTATTTATTGTGCTCACTGTATCGTGATTGTTTCCTGTTACTAATGAAATTATTTAACATTTTTTGGCCTACATTATTTGCTTAGAACCTTAATAGGACATTTTTTCTCAAATGCCAGCAGTCCGTCTACTGATAGTAATGGACAAACCTTTAAAATGGTTTTGTGATCGACGACCGTGACAATGATTTGCAATTGTACAATTTACAATATGATTCTGCGGTTGGTCAACATAGTACAGCTTCGTGAAGGTCGTAAATCTAAGTAGGTTTACACATGTTAGCACTTATTGTTAATGCAGAAAATAAAATAGTTTCAAGCACAGTAGCAGTCTTTGAGTTGCACTTTTCTTGGTTTCGATTTCAATAGGACTTCTGCTAATGAATTAACATCAAGTTCTAATTGATCAGTTAAAGCTCAATTTTCAATAGAAATAGAAGCATTTGCGTGCATTTCTTTCTAGTTTTCTTGGAATTATTTTTTATTTCGCAGAACTGAATGGATGTCTTTCCGGCTTTATGCTCACAAAGTTCTTCTATTTGTTTTCTATTGCACGCACTGCACAGGATGGTAATCGCTAGAACAGGAAAAGGAACTATTTAACCTATTTAGCTTTATTACCAACTATTAATAGTATAATAGAGTAAGTTGGATTGTTTCTCTTCATTTTTCTTTATAGAAATCAAGAGTGTACATGCCTAGTCTCTAATGAGCTTTTATTAATGAGAATGAAAGCGGTGTATCAGCAGGTGGTGTCTGTACAGAGATATTATGAATATCTAACAGGGAATCTTTTTCTAAGGCTTTTGAACAATGAATAACCACGATGTTAATACTACCGTCAATTAAACTAGGAATGTTACTGTGAACAATTTTTTGAGATTTCAATAAAGATGTATAACAATTAGTAAAATAATATATTGACTAATTAATATAGAGCATTCCTACATTGATCAAAGCTGCTATTGTTTTAGGAATATCTTAGGAGAGAAAGAATCTTATAGTTTTTATCTTTTTTAAAGGTAGTTTGTTATGAAGGGATTAATTTAGAAATAAACATATCTTTAAATGTGAAATCATGTATGCCTTTATGTAGAGTGAAGATTTATTTCTCTGAGGTGGGTGTTGCAGATAATATTATCTACAATTAACAATCAATGTGAGAATTATACAGGGGCAAGGCAACTTTATAGTTCTACTAACAAGTATGGCACATCGTGTTTTTTTTTGATGACACCCTCGCAACTTATGCCAATAATGAAAAGGTGGCTCAATTAATTCTTGATACTCTTGAACAGAAGTGAGATAGCCCAATAAAGCTTTTTAATGCTCACACTACCTATATTCTCGTTTCAGTCAATAATTTGTGGATGCGTACATCAATCAGCTAAATTACAGAGCTGACAACAAAGTCTAGTCACATTACATTACATTGTATATTAATATTGTAATACTACCTAGTGCATACTGGTTTGTACCAGCAGAAAATGAGTGATTGCTAAGCATTGTGGTTTGCCAGGTTGAAACTAAAGGGAAATGAAGCGCAAGCAGAAAATAAGCAAAACAAAAACAAGTTCTTGATCTTTTGAGGAGATCTCGAGATGTGCGAGTGGTTCGGCGCCAGGCCAGATCATGCTGGGCATACTATCATCTCTTAACTTGTATGAAATATAATGGTGTTACCCCAATCTTAATTCTACATGTACTGATACACAGTTGCTGCTGATATATTGTATTCATGTCAAAGTTGCATATAATGTAGTAGGTATATGGCGGACTGTCTAGAATTTCCAATGAATCTTTAATGACTTAAGAACGATAAAATATTTTGAAGGAACTTTTTGAGAGAAGGTAAATGAACGTTTTAATAGTGTACCTTGTTAATTGCGTTAAAGTAGGTAATTGTGGAAGTAAACAAAATTTTGTTAACACGAGAATTATACTTCAAAAGATAAGAATAATAATGAGTTGGAATCTCAATTAGAAAATATAAGTAAAATATCATCCGAAACATACTTTATTGTTATTCCCTATTGCTTCAAGTAGGTAAAAAGTGCATCTGCAACGGAAATGATTAGAATACACGTGGTCATGCATAAACATTAGCTAATTTTAACTGACAAACACACAATTTACACCTATCTCCCATTTTAGTCCTTTCAATCTACAAGATAGAACATATTTTTTACAAGTCATTGTCTTTTGTCGTGCATGAGGGAAAGCAGCTTAGTATAATAAAAGGGATGGCGAAATTGACATGAAATATATTGCTCCATGCAAACAAAACTTTGCTGTACTATATTATTATACTTATTATATTACTGCAGAACTTGCGCCAACTTTCTGTCCTTTTCCGTCACTAAACGGACAGTACTTATGTGAAGATGGGTTAAACTTTCTGACTTGTCTCATTAATAAACAAAAACTATTTTCAACTTCAACACACCAAAATTTACAAAGATTAAATAAATTAGCATAGAATATCAAGAGCATTATTCATTATGATGCTTTCTTGACTCGTCTGTAATTTTCCCATACCAAGACTTTGACTATAGGTACAATACTACAGACTCTTCGGGAACACTGCGTTTCAACGTTTCAACAACTATCTACGGGAAAATCTTTCTCGATTGCATACACTGTTAACAATTAATTGTACTTCCTTGTATACTCTAAGCTTCCTATTCCCAATTTCTATTTCAGTATAAAGTATAATCTCTACATTTTTCAATAGTTCTTACTGCTACTTACGACATTTTAGTGCAAAGAGAGCATTATTGGTTTCAGTTACAAGATATAATATATACGAATTATTGAACTTCTATTTCCGTCTAACAAAAAATTAAAACCAAAAAACATTTGCTGTATCTCAGTAGCTATCAGATTAAGTTAAGTAAATGTAATTTTACAATTACCTAGCGCAGTAAATAAAAATTAAATGTTTGCCGAGATTGATATTGATTGGAGACTGTATTTAAGTTGTGATTGCAATTCTT
>JAAAYG020013353.1:0-22169 GCA_009936455.2 Tomocerus minor
TGGATGAAATTAAAGTGGATAAAACCAATTTTGTCCAATTTTATCCTACCCCTTCATTTCCTCCACGTCAACCCTGTGTAGGAGTGTATAATTCATCATTGACTTGACGTTGAATCGTTATTGTAGTTAACATTCATGTTATTAGTGAATGTATTGAGTATTGAGAATGTACTGTCGTAGGAATTTAGGCTGAACTGAGTTTAGAAATCTTATGAATCCGAAACAGATGTAAATAATGCGCATTTAAAGAACTAAATAAATAAAAGTTATGTTCTTGCTTAAGCTGTCTATATAGTATAATGTGAAAGCAGGATTGTAGAGGGAACGTTAGGCATATACATAACGAAAGGGTTACCACCAGTTTTCTATTTAAGTCTGAGAGTTAGTAAGATATTTCAAAATTCATTCAGCAAGGATCAACTTAGAACCCCTTTCCTGTCTTTTACGAAACAAAGTAGTTATATAACTTGTAATTTTGCAAAAATCTCTGACTGAGTATTAAACGCAAAGGTTTATCCTGGTTTGTGGCTATGTCTCATACAGAAAGAGAGCTCAAGCTCAACTTCTCTCAGTTTTGAGTAAAATAATGGATTAATTTTGCATTCTCATGTTCAGATCCCTGGTATCGTATCTAGGTTGCACATTACACCAAGATCAAGACTGGCGTTTGTAAACTTTCCCAGCTTTACTTCTACCTAATCGACCTATGGGGAATGTTGTTTTATTGCTTTTACATCTGATAGTGATTGCTTTTAAGCAGAAAAGCGGGAAAAGAAACACAAAATGTGTAAAGTTTGCCGAAGGCCGCCAAAATGATTTGATTCTGCCATTCTGTACAGGATTCTGCGTTAGATAGAGACATTTTATCCTGCAGCCCTGCATTTACTGTCTGTGGTAAAGATTCGTGCACTACTCAGAACTTACTATTAGTTTAATAATTACTAATATTGTAATATTACTATGGAGAGGAAATAATTTAATCTATAGATATGACGCAACAGAAAAATTTATTAAAATTAAAAAATTAAATTAAAAAAAATTCCTTATCATGGGACTATTAGAGCACAATCAAGGAGGGTAAACTATATATATTCTATAGATATGACGCAACAGAAAAATTTATTAAAATTAAAAAATTAAATTAAAAAAAATTCCTTATCATGGGACTATTAGAGCACAATCAAGGAGGGTAAACTATATATATATATATATATATAACCATGGCAACGTTAACTCTTCTTGAGCACAATAATAATAATATTATTTTAGAATTTGCGCTGAAATAGTCATACATGTAGCTCAGAGAGTAATAGTAATAGTTTTTTAATAGTTATTTATATGAGTTGAGATTTATTCTTTTGACCTAGCTAAATTACTTCTACAAATGTAAAGAACTAATGCTGGAACTACTTAAGAGCAATACGTATAAAAAATTTTTGAAATGAACATCTAAAGCGAGATTTATTTTATGATTTGCTGCAGATAAAAGTAAAACATCTGTTTGCATTCTTATAATATAGTCAACATTAGAATTAAATCAAAAGTTGATTGTTTTAATTCATCTTTAATATTATGCAGGTATATGTACAAAATGCATATCGGTAAACTGGGTATTTCTACGTAGCTATATTTGTTGTCGACAAATTGAGGTCGTGATATACAGGGTGGCCCAGAATGAACTGCCCTAAATCTTTCTCTCACTTTCTCTATTAATAACTCAAAAAGTAGCAATGCTATTGCAATAAAGTACACGTCACGTGAAAGAACGTTATTTCTTTAGTAGAATAGGGTGATAGGAGCTCTTCAGCTAGACTAATGCCTGCTTGGTAACATTCAAAACACCAGAAAGAATGTGGGGTCAAGAAAATCCAGACTTTCGAATTCCATCTGAATTAAAAAGCAACACGGTGTGTGTTTGGGCAGCGATGAGTTTGATGAGAACTATCCTAATAAATGGCCGCCTGTCTTGGCAGAGGCGGCCATCCAACCATCTTCGGACATCTAAGCGGAAGTGCGCTAGAGCACCATCCTGCAAAATCTTCATAATTTGGCAAAGACGTTGAATTACTGGTACGATTAGGTCATTGAGCATAGCCAGTTATCGGTCCGCGTTGAAAGCTTCGTTAAAAAAGAACGGCCCCGATTCGATTATCCCTTCAGACCAAATCGCTGTCCAAACACACCGTTTTGCTTTTTAATTCAGATGGAATTCGAAAGTCTGGGTTTTCTTGACTCCACATTCTTTCTGGTGTTTTGAATGTTACCAAGCAGGCATTAGTCTAACTAAAAAGCTCCTATCACCCTATTCTACTAAAAAAATAACACTCTTTCACGTGACGTGTACTTTATTGCAATAGCGTTGCTACTTTTTGAGTTATTAATAGAGAAAGTGAGAGAAAGATTTAGGGCAGTTCATTCTGGGCCACCCTGTATAATGAGTTTATAGGTTGAACATTCAATGGTTATAATGCTGTAAAATTTTATATTCAAATCAAAACGTTTTGCAAATTCCTCATGTGGCTGTTATGATGACGCATGGACACATGTGTAATGACGGGCCACATTTGTTTGTTGTTTGTAAACTACAACTAAAACTGTTGCTACAATTATTCTAACATCTGTTAGCGACCGTTGTTGCATTGGCATCGTTCCTCTATGACTTATATACTGAAGAACACAAAAGTATTCACACAGCACAATAAGTAGAATTCCGTAGAACTAGGACTGCATAGTAGAATCAATGGGATTGAGACAGAGGAATGTTTGGCTATGCATTGCACTAGTAAATATTTATTGAATGAGTCAATGATCTTACAACTGCAAATGTCTTAAAATAATTTATTAGAGCTTGTTCTACGTTTTTTTAATATTTCCTGTGACATGACTTAATGGTATTTACTTACGTGCACAATAAAAGTGATTCACAAGAAAAGTGTTTCTCATTGTGTTCTGCTGTTATTAATTACAATGCTTTCTGCAGATAGTTCGGTATTATAAATTCTAAACGTATTGCTGAAGGTCAGAAGAGATTTTAGGAGTAGTTTTGAAAGTCTTTTGGCCTACATACATTTGATTTTAGTGCTTTTGTTGGCAAATTCTGAAGTGGAATAAAGAAAGAGCCTAGAAAGAAAGAAAAGGTTTATTGTTAGAGTGTAAACAATCACATTGCATCTGTATAAATAATTTTATGTAGGCACTACATATATGTATACGTTATGGTGTACAATAAGTCTGCACTATATAGTACTCTCTATGTGTGTAGAAATGCATATCTTTTTAGGATTTTATTGTAGGTTTTTGTGAGTGATGTAATGTGGATGTAGAGGAAGCTGAATAGTAAATGGAAATCCTCGTGGAAATACAATAAAATGAAACTAGTGCAAAAGAATATCTATGGATAGTTAGGGTTTTGGTGTGCGAGAATTGTATCTGTCTGAGAGCTGACTTTATTTTATGACTCATTTCGCTCTGCACACAAGAATAGAGATCCGAAAAGGAATCTGTCCTAACTATTTAAGGATATTAGCCAAGTTAGCTATAGGAGTAGAGTAGGTAACTGATAATATTATCATTATCATGTATGTATGCGATGTGTGATGATAGAGCTCACTCCGTAGATCGACTTATTACTTGATGTTTCCCAAGTTTAGTGCTTTTGTTTTGTTAGTTTGTAGGTTGGTTGGAGGTAAAAACCTTGAGGGAAGATTGGACTATTACATTTTCTATTATTATTGGATTGAATTGAATTATTATGAGGCATGAATGAGTCATGAAATCCTTTGCTCCTATTATGATGCTCTTTAAAATATTCAGTTAGTTAGTATGGTTTTGCATTCGGAAAGGACATTCATTAGATGTTCTACGTCCTATTATTACTCCTGTAATTCTAGAAAATAACTATGCACTTAGCAGTTGGGAGCACGAGAGCCTATGCTCTGAGAGTAACTCTATTAAATACACCACCACCACCAACCAACAACCTCTGTCTATAAAGCAACTGTAGCAAATCTATTAATATTAATGAGCCTCTGCTTGTAATTATATGGGCATGGAGCTCGTCATTTTCTGTTCTGAGCTGTGTAAAATCAAATGGTAGGGCGAGCTTTGTTGTTTTCTTGTAGTTTAGTCCTCTCCTGCTTTATATCGATCATTTCTTTCTGCCTATAGTGTGGAAATGAAAGGAAGGCAACAACAAGATATTTATGAATCTCCACCTAAGTTCACTATAAGCAGATATATTGTAAATGCTTTAAAGGGATTTTCCTTTTTCCTCCTAGCTTCAACTAATGCTCACAAAATAGCTGCATTATGCTACATACACAATTCGCAAATGTTGTTTTATCTGAGAAAATGCTGTGTTTGTGCGTGGAATGTGTAGCAATTGCAGGAGTGGAAAATAATGCCATGTTCCCAAACAACAAAACTTTAGTTTCATAAACAAAATCCTTCCTCGATGGCATAAAGTCATTTTTGGTATCTTAAAATTTTAAAATTTTCTCAATTTCCTCAAAGTTTTTTTTTTTGATAACTTAAAACGCTTCCTAGATTTGCTGTTTGAAGTTGTTTCGTGGTTTAGTAAATTTAATTTTGATATCTCAAGATACTTCTTTGATATTTCTAAAAGGTAGTCTTTTGGCTCTCTTAAAACGTTTTTTTTGGTTTTATACTAATAATATTTTAGTATTATAAATCACCGGTGTATTTCATTAAAGATTTTTCCACAATTTCAATGTTAAGGTTCCATTGAGAATAGAGATGAGGTGTGTGGTAGTTGATCCTTTATCCTGGAATGGATATTTTATTCCATGTCTGGAAATGTGTGTCGAGAATTGGTTTGGCTGTAAATGGATGTAGTGGTTGGTAGTAAATAAATGTTGGTTGTTGCACTACTGCTGGGCAATAAAACATGTAGTCACAATAAATGGACAATATGGTGGGGCTGCTACGACGTAATAAGTTTCATCAATCATATCAAAATGCAGTGGTCGGGAGTGGAGAAGAGATTAGGAGAGAGAGGGACTTGAGTTGGCTGTGAAATAGAAAAGGGGCATTCATTTTCCTATCTTCCTCTTATCAGTCGTTTAAAAGGAATGTTTTTTAAAAGTCTGATTTAGGGATTTGCTAAAAGGATGTTTAGGCCAAGACGTCACACTTACTTACACTTTGGCCCATTTATGATTTAGTTTAAAGGGAGTCGTGTGCGGAGTAACTACCGCCGTCCTCTCAACCTAAAGTGTCTCGTGCATTGTGAAATATTAGAGTTACATAAAATAAAATAAGCTCTACCTACATTCCAACACTCTGTGACTCTGTGACGCTGATGTGTGCTGTGGAGAGAGAGAGAGAGGTAATAAATATATTGTGTTAGGCAGTTTCTTCCTTCCGACTCCGACTCCGATGCCCGCTCCCTGCGTCCCTTAGAAATATCTACTGCGCTGCATGCCGTGCCTACTGCATTGCACCACAACTTCCTTCTCTCTCCAGCCTCAAACACTCCTACGCCCATACACATTAATACACACACCAACACAAAACTCTTTTCTTTTTATGGAAAGTATCGTTAGCCCCCTTCTGTGCTCACTGCCCTTTCTAATTCACTTAAGAAATTCATTCTTACAATTTTTCGTTGCATCGAACATTTTCGGGGACATTTTACAACTAATTACTCGGTCCCCACTTAATTCATTTATGTAGTCACTGTCACTGAGGGGCTGTTTCAATGTTGCCCTCCTTCAATCTCATGTTAGAATACTATTTTTATTAAAAATTATATTTAATTCATTAGTAGAGCAACTATAGATAGATCTATACATCAACGAAGGACTGTTTTGTTGGTTATTGAACTAATCAGTTTCTAAGTGCATAAAAGTATTTCTTAGGCATCTTAGCGCTTCAAAAACATTTCTGCATGCTTCTTTGAGGATAGATTCATAAAAATACAAAGAATGATTCATTGTCTTGTTGGTTATGGTTTTAGTTTGCAGAAGTGATAATAATATATAGCGACATTATACATTCAAGTCTATATCATCATCCTGGAGATTTAGATGCTGTAATGAGACCTTTGCTTAATTGTTGTTGGAACAATCTAGATATTTTTGTGACGCTAGTAGTTTTGTAATAGTTCATGTTATTATCAGGCAGAGAATGGTACAAAGTGCAAGCGTGTGTTAGTTTGTCATTTACAAAGGGATTTATTTTATTTTTAAGGAGTTAGTTTAGTGCGCGGATGAGGAAAGTCTTTGCTAAACTCTCATCTCAGCACAGGATTTCGTATAAAAATGCTTTTAAAAGATATTTTACTGTGCAAGTGAATTTAAAGGAGGAAAAAATAAATATGAAGCTATAGCTGACTTCCTGATACATATGTACATATACGTATAATATGTGTTTTGTGTAGCCATGAGCCAAAGTGAAGTGAAACAGGCACCAGGTACTTGGGCATAATAATAATAATGCACATGAATATGGGAATTTTTAATGGGAGTTTCAAGGTATCTCCTTGTGAAGAGGTTATCTCTAAGTTGTTCTTTGCTGCTCACATTTCGCAAATATCAGGTACCTGGCTCTTCATGCAATGCACAGGTATCCATCCACCTATCTATCTGGTTAAGTTGCTATTCTCTGTGCACACACGACACGTAACTAAATTTATATGTTCCTTATTGTAATAATGAACATCAATGAGCAGAGTGTTTATAATATATGACTTAATATATTTTATAAATTAGACTATATACTATTGGAAGAGAAATGATTTTATAATATTCCTTCCTTTGTATTCGAGATATTTCGTAATGGTTACTACCACATGGTATGATATAATGCTTGTATGTATGTAGATGTAATAAGTAAAAGAATGACGAAGCAATTTCATATCTCTACACATTACTAGAACTAACTGAGTGAGTGCTACCTATACGTTTGTATATAAAAATATAAATATGTTAAGGATGTATGCTAAAATTGTAATGAGGATTCCTCCATGTGCAAATATTCTAAATCACGTTTCCTCACGTCGACATTATATATAGTAGATGTCAGGGAGGCAGGATTGAGCCTTGTTCACATTATTAGCAGTTATTAAAAGAGTAGAATGTAATGCAATGGAAAACGTGTATTCTTTTTCATCTCCTGTGGGCTCACTCACTCAGACTACGACTAAATATGCTGTAGGCATATATCTATATATATAGTTAGTTATAGTTATTCATTTATTTATATCATACGAACTCCTATATTATGTAATCTGATAATCTAGCATTATAGCGTTACGCGACGTTCTTCTTCTCCCTAGACATTTTTACGGAAAACTCACCACGGCACTGCTGAGTGGCCGTATTCAAAAATGTTGGTGATATTACTAATAGGACTTGAGTTATCTATCCATGTACATCTGTGGAATGTCCTAGCTTAGTGAGTGTAGAGGAATATTGGCGCACATTGTTGGAGACATGTCTATATATATAGTGCCTACATCTAGTTTATTGTGTTCTGATGGGATGTGACATCCTGTTGACGTTGACATGTCCTGTCATTTTATTTGGCCCTGACATTAAAGTATGAAGGGAATTAGCCATGTCAAACTCCGACTCTCCTTTTCGTCATTCTATTGCTCCGAAATTATAATGCACTGTGTCATCAATCAGCTAAATCTCATACCTTCAGCTTCAAACACATCGCAGCCACGCACTCTTACATTTCTAGCTACCTCCATTTTTCTCTTATTTTTCCGTTAGCAAAAATTCTATTTGAGTTTTAGTACAACAGTATATTCTGCTAGTTTCAACAATATGATCGGCTTTTTTTAGTGTGTGATTAACACGCTAAAAATGAAATATGAGTTCTTGAATTCGACTGCCGTTATTAAGGTCGCAGGAACAGCGAAATAAAATCAAAGGAATCTGCCATAGACTGCTTGACGCTTCTTCTACCTTTCTTTTTATTTCAGCTAGGGAATTTTAGCCAAGTGTCGGCATGAGTCGCTCTGGCTTTGGTGCTTTAACTACCTTGCTTATTTTTACACTATTAAATGAAATAACGACTTTAACTACGATATATTGCGTCTCTACCTGAAAATTATTATGGCTAGGAACTAATAGTAAAATTACTCTGCCCATAGAACAGATTTATGCAAAAGTACTCCGTGCAGCTATGTACAAAGAATTTTGGGATTTTGCCGTTGTGATTCAGTGTAACTTGATGTTTTCCTATAGCCAAGAGTTTAAAGTACTTCAATCATATTGTTTATGATTATCGTAATCCTATTAAAGTGTTACATTTACCTTGCGGATAATTGTTTTCTTATTTGTTAGTGCTGTGAGTAAAGGTTCGTAGCAATGGGAGTTTCCTGCTTTCTGTATTGACAGCCTTCAATGCAAGGATCTTGCATTGCTTAAAAGTGTAGAGGAACAGTTATGCCACAACTACTGTACTTCTTCTTACTGTATAATGTTCGAGTAACTGGATCTCTGCAAGCAAATGAAAAAGTCAAGAAAGATTTTTAGCTGGCAGACAGACAGGTAAACCAAACTGTCACTCCTTCTCGTACAATCAGTATCGAGATGATCTGCTTCGGCCGTCTGTCAATAGTCCCGAGCCATTTCTTGTTCTCATAATATTCAAACATATTAAATGCGCCACTGCTCTTAACCTAGCTAAGTATAAAGCACTACAGAAAATATCATTTTATCTGTTTTGGGGTTTTTGGTTTTTTGGAAATAATACCTGTACAAGTGTATAATGGGGATTTAAATCTCCAGTCAACTTTGCCATTCATCAAGGTAATTTAACGGGAATAATTTTAATTATTTCCATCATCATTTTATAGGGGGTTTAAAAAGACTTGGCTTAGAACCTGATGCAAATCGCTGTGATATGTTCCAAGTGTTATTTTCGTTTGCAGGAGATTTGGTATGATAATGTTGGAATTAAATGAATTAGCACGGTACACCTAATGTCCAAAGTTAGGATTGCAGTTATGTTTATGTATGTATGTAACAGTAGAGGGATGGAATAATGCAGTGCAGGCAGATGCAGTTGAATATCTTATTCCTTAGGGTGTTAAAGCACTGAAGGCACAATGAATTGATCATTAGCAGCCAGTAAGGATCCTTGTAACATAAAAGTTTACAGTAGCTACTACGGTGTGAGGTGTATAGTATTTATAGTCGGCCAACTTGTGCATTGCCATATACTACGCCGTTGTTGCACTGCGAATGTAAATTATTGGCCTTGCGCTTGCGGTACATCCAACTTTTCTCGATGGTATTTTTATCAAGCCAAGTGCAAGCTTGTACTGTAATCATCATTTTTCTTGATTAAACTGATGCGTCCGAGTGATTCTAGTTTCCATCCCCCACATACAGCTCATTCACCTTTTGCAAGACTTTCTAATTCAAGCCCCTAATTCCTACCTGCTATAGGGAGGTTTTCAATGCAATTTCAATTTTCTTTTCGAATTCAAGCAGGTTATGATTCTAATATTTCAAAATCAATATTATAGGTGGTTAAAAATAAAATGATGGCCAATGTGCTTGACTTCCTCTATTATTAACGTGAAAGTGCATCTGACAGAAGGACTGCCATTTGGTTGACATCGACTTCGAATGTAGAAAAAATAGCAAATAGGATTTTTAATAATTTATTTAGCTGATAGTGATATTCCCGTTTCGCTTAGGGAAAAAGAAACTTTTTCTAAAGCGCAAGGAAGAGGGACAGAAAGAATTAATTTTCATATATTATGTGGAGCAATTTTCGTATTGTATGTTTTTAGTATTGATTGTTTAGTTCTTCCAAGAAATAAATGCAATTATATTGTGTACGCTGTTATAAACAAAGAATTTATTAGTTTCTGAAAGAAACATTTTAGGGTTTGCCATTAAGCAACACAACAGTAGTAATTAAAGCATTTTAATTTAAAATGAAGATAAAAAATATTCTATGTATGCATTTTTAGTAACAAAATAATTAAATGACAATCAGGTTAGTAAAACAGAGAATAAAAATAGTGCCGATGGAAAATCCACTGATACCTGAAAATTCCAGTAGATTTTTGGGAAAACATGCAAAATGTAAAAGTAAATTCTGAAAAGGTTTTCTGCACTCTCAAACATTTTTTCATAAAAGGCCCTCGTTGCTGAATAGTATTATGATTTTTTTGTATTAAAGTAATGTCTAAATTATTCGGCTACAACTATCCCACGAGTAAATACTAAGAAACAATTTAGGAGCTTTTTTCCGTCGTTCCCTAATGCGTGCTGTAAGTATTCAGGATTCTGGAGAGAAAAAGTTATTTTCACCAGGGACTAGTCTTTTTGTTGTATCTTCTTTGAATTTCATTAGTTTAGAGGATATTTGAAATTTGGAATGAAATGCTTAGCGATAAAAATAGAATTTCTGGAATCAATATTAGTTAACTTAGTGGAAGTTGGGAGGAGTAACGTACTTGGTTTCCACTGGAAAATGTAAAAACATTTCGTTATTGATTGAGTTGGCCTTCTGACCGACGTGACCGAGTTTCCTTCGCCTTCACTTTGGAATCTAACATATTGCCTGAACTCCTTCATTTTCCCTTACTCCCACTCATACAACATTCTAAATGAAAGGCTGAAACTTGTGCAAAACTATCTGCTCCCTGCTCTCCTTCTGCTATTTTTGTGCTCCTACTCCTCCTATAAATACAAACTTTTTATTATGCACAAACAAAGCTTTATTGCTCCAAACTATAAGCAATAGCTCCATGTAATCACAATATAATGACTTGATCCTGATTAATTAATTAATGTTTCATATATTATAACTGATAAAGTCATTCTGTGTGAAATAATTGTATTCATTGTCAAGTTATTTTTTGTGGCGCACTTTAACTTGAGCATTTGTGTAGAGTTTTGTAGGAGTGATCAGGGAGTGCGAGTGGAGTGTTTCAATTTACGTTCCGTGGAAAGTTCGACGTGTATTAATAACGTAATTTAATTCTAAAGGAGTTTGTCGGAGAGGAAAGAAATGAGGTTGCTGTAGCTAAGGATTTCCTTTTGCTCCCTAGTTTCCTTTTAACAGATATATCCGAAGGTAATTGATGCATCTCTTAAGTCTTAATTGACTCAAGATTTGTCTTTTTAAATTGGCTTCGGCTTTCATTGTCCTCCTCTAGACCCAAATTTTTCATCTTGCTGTTTACCGAGGATTTTATTCCATAGCACCGCACCGGCGCCCGCGCCTCTCAGCATTCTCTCTCGCTATATATGTACAGAATGTATATCGGTGTCTCTATAATTATCTAATTGGGATATAAGTATAGAAGGTGATCTTGTGGTAATACTTATTTAATTAGCTGTTATAGAGTATAGATATGGATAAATGTTACAATTGTTTTAAGCCATATACTTTGCAGTTTACTTTACAGACGTTCTCTAAATTATGCTCCGCATCGAGATTATATATACACGGTCTTAATATATTTTGTATCTGGGTGGGTAGCTGACTGATATGCAAAGTATATATAGACTACTCCGAACTTTAGACTAAGACACAAATGTATTATGGGCATTAGTATGTTATTGTAGCCTTTGAGGTACACTCTGTAATTCGTCTGACTATTAGTAATGGTATAATAATTAATAAGCTACCTTCGTATAATAAGCTACTTATTAAAATGAAAAATACTAATACGTTTTCATGTCCTTTGTTGTTGTCATAATGAGAATAATGTCACGGAAGGAAAATAGAGCAAGTTATCTCTAAATAAATGCCAATAATCGGGTTAGTTTTGTTTTGATGTTTGATAATTAGATTTTGTGTATGCGTCAGTGAACTTGTTTTTTTTTGTTTGTGGAGTTGCTTCTTTGAATTGCATTAGCTAATTAGATGTGTGTAGTGTGATTTTTGTTAGAGTGATGTATGTCGACTAACTGGTGACAAGTTGCAGATAGGTTAGAAAAAGTGAGATCTGGAAGATGTTCTCGCCAGAGAATAGGTAATGTGGCGAATAACATAAGTGGCAGCAGTAGAACGAGATTTACTCCAACATTCTCTCATCCTCTCATCTCATTCTCATAAAAGGGCTACACTACTGGAGTCTCTATAATCTTCTTCTGCCTTTTTCTCATCTCCCATGAATCTTATTAGGAATGAATTATTGTACAAGTGTCCTATATAGTCATAGCCATAGTTTGAAAGTTGTGAGTGACTGCATGGCATGGCAAGGACATAAATAGAAATGCCTCTATAGTAATTGTTGGTTGAGCATTTTATGAGTGTAGCCTTTCCCTATCTCTCTCTCCCTCTCTATTTGATCCTGGTTTGTTTTTTGCAAGAAGGACTTCTGGAATTGTCTCTATTTACATAGCATTAGTGACATATAGTCGTAATTTGTGTTGTGGGCCGTGATATTGCTATTAGACATGTATAGGACGTTATAAATTTGTAGGTTGCCGTTGGTTCTTTTGTGTGATTGTGATGTGATGCGGCGATAGGCTGTCGGAAGGAAGGAAGAAAAAATGTGATATGACGTGCTAGGGAAAAAGTGTGCATTCAGGGTGAAAATGGGTCATTTCTTTGTAAAAGACCATCACTATCACTCCATGTATTATTTCACAGGGTTTTTAAACTCCTTCCTCCCATGGGTTTATGGAGGACATTAGTTCGGGATTGGTGCCTACTTATTTAGTAGTCCCTAATGGCACATAATGCAAATGTTATTAAAGCCCTTCCCTCTAAAAATCCGTCGATAGAAACAATTTGGGATTTAAACATGAATTAACACTCCTATAAAATTACTTTCCGCCAAATGCGTAAATCCCTTTAGTACTAGTTACTAAAGTACAAAATGTCTTTTAAAACAGTTGACTCCCGTAAAGTCTAGCAAAAATTGCTAAATGTTAATTTAGATTTTAGAGAATTATTTATTTTTTTAATCCCTAAAGTGTGGGAGAGATGCATACTGAATCTTAGTGGAATTTATAGTGGGATGGAAATATTGTGGGATGGAAATATTGTGGGATTTAGGTCCTAATGATTTGGGTTTTAATAAGAGGACATAAGATATTTAGAACAGCCCTTGTGCCAACCCTCGTATAGTGAGCAAAAAAAAAGAATCCTATCAGCTGCTCCTTCCTTCTTTACTTTCCTGTTAGTTTTATTGTTGTTTTGTAGAAGGTTTGGTTATTGCTTGAGTGAATAATATATTTATTATGGGATGCAAGTGAGTTTTGGCATTATAAGTTCTCGAGAAAGAGAATAAAGAGCCAATAGTGGATGATAGTGTATTTTTATGGATGATATTTCTATTTAACAGTCGTATCACATCATAACAATGTTCTGTGCCTACACACACATAATAAAAGGCTACAGACACTCCATCCACGTATTTCCCTTCCATGCCATGCCCCTCCATTTTATTTTATACAAGGGGTGGTCCTCTTTTTTCGGGCCCTCCGTCCGTCCTCCTCATGTTCTCAATGTTCACACAATAGAGAGAGAGAGAGGATCATTGCATATCTATGCATCAGAGCATGGCATGCATGGAGACTAACAACTGAAAGTCGAAGAGCCAAGGAAGCCAAGTAACTGCACTGAGTGAGGGTGATGCAGGCATGCTCCTCTTCTTCGGCCCTCGCTCCTTTCTCTCTCAAATGCCATAATACTGCATTGCACTCTTCTCACTTTCTACACGATGACGTCTGTACTTTCTCCTGCCTACATTTATTATTAGATCTCGCCTCTCTTCCTTCTGTCCTCACTCAACTAAAAATAATAACATCCTCCAACTCTATATAGCTACTCATTTTAACAATCCCAACCAAAAATACTCGAAAATACTTAGTAAAAATTTCAAAACCTTTTTCCCGAGGAATAAAAGAGAAATTTAATAAAATCTTTATTTTTCTCCTTCGTGATTTTACCAACTGTTTCTTACAATTTACTTTTCTCCAATTTTCTTTTCTCCAGTCCTCGACTTCGTTTAAAAATCCTATGAATGATTAATATTTTGAAGGATTAATAAGTATACATGGTTTGAATTGAATGACTTATATATATATATATATTAAATAGTACCTATGTAGAGTTTCTCTTGTGCTTTATTGTGCTTTGGCTAAACAGACTGGCATATCCTAGGCGTATTTTGCATTTTAAAAATAATGGAGATAGTAGGAATATGTATTATAGTTGTATATGTATGGATGTATTAGGTTGATTTGATGTGGCTGACAGATTTACATTTTGTGGGAAAAAATGTTGAGTAGAAAACGATGTAGTTTTATTATTGTACTTGAGCATGTTTCCCTTGTTTCAAGACGGAGAAAGAGAAAGCGCAAAGTATTCACTGATTGCCAGTGAAAGAAGAAAGTTATACTTTCTCCTCCATCCTCAACTTGTGTGAAATTTTCTTGTCGACTTTTAGCTAATGCAGATAAGAGTCTCTCCATTTCAGCGCAGTGCAAGGAGAGAAGGACAGGATGCAGCTATTAATCGTTTTGGCTACCATAGCAGAGAATATTTTCTCCCATTCCCTATCTCTCCTATAATCCAAGAAACTATTATATATACGGAATTTATCTTTAGAAAGATAACAAGCTATCAACGTGCAGTGCATCTCACGGCTATAAGCTCCTCGCCCTGTGCAATTGTAATGGATGAATTTCTGTCGCTAAATCCCCCATAATTAAAATGGCTTCTTTGCACACGTTGACAATTTGCGTAGGTTAAATAGAATTCTTGCGCTATTATGCCGGAGATGCTGGCATATCCTTTGCTGGAGAGAAAGGAGAGGCAGGTTGTGTAATTTTAATTTGACTAAAGAAGAACGCAGATTCAAAACAATGGCAATTTCTAGCTCAGAGTCATAGCACATGGCACTTTGCACTTTTTAAACGAATAGAAAAGAGAAAATAGCACAGGCAGGACTTTGAACGAAGGTTAACAAAGAATAACGTGGCCGACGGAATGATACATTATTATTTTTATTATGGCTCTGACACGAAGAGATTCAATCCGGCAGCCTTTAATATAAAAACATAAGAATCTACTAAATCTCTCTGTTAGCTTGATACACTTATATTCATTATACATGCTTTTTTTTATATATAATTTATAATTTAATAGTACATTCTACTATTAAATTATATCGTTGATTGAGAAGAGAGCAACTGACTTTTGCCCCCATTTACAATGCCATTATCTATAATGTCTATTATCCAGATTATCATTTAGTCATAGATATAAATCCGATCTATACATTTACATTTACATCTCAATGGCAGTCAAGGAATGAATTTTCTTTTTGACGCTTTTTAAGAATGTTGGTCAACAGTAATTTTGGTATAAAAGCGTTTTTGCTTTTGACTTCAAGTAGATCAATGGTGAATCAATGGTGAAAGTAAATACAAACTATAAATAGTGAGCAAGACATTTTCCTAATGTACTATAAGTGTTTGCAATTAGAAATAAAACAAAAAAAAACTTTTTCTGTAAAAAATGTATTTTTTTGTATTCTGTGTGGAGTAGGGTTTTGTAATATAATCTGTTTCCTACTATTTATATGCCCCTGTAGTATGTTAGGGATTAGTGTATCCGCAGTAGAATTGACGTGAGTGAATGGAGGGACTGCTACTGCATAGCTACATTAGATGTAGGAGACATTAAAGATTCTCGTTATTATAAGGATGGCTAAGTCCCAGAAGCGTTTTATCCTGGTTTTTGAACGGGACTGTGCTTTATATATTATTTCCTCGGCAATGGAGTGGAGTTGTGTGCTAGAAGTTGACCTAGTGGACTGCGGACCTGACTGTTGCAGAGTAATGGGAGCACTTTCTGTTTCTCCTGTAGGTACTTGTGTAGTCTCAGGCAGAACACTTTTTCTCAGGCCAAAACACTACAACTGTAATAAAAGTAATATATCTGTACGTAGTAGGCTGTGCTTTAATATGTACAAGAGGACTCCACTACAATATTCGAGGGGAGGATGCAGTAAGTGGAGAAAGTACTCTAGTAGACAATGGCGTCAGTTTCTTCCTCTTCGCATCGGTGAGTGAGAATGAAAAGAAGATTTCAGTAGGACGGAATTGCGATTGGGAAGTGAGAAATCAGAGTACACGTTCACTCGCGGTTTCCTATCCTCCTCAGCACCACTCCTGCAACTACTTCTATTGTAATTGTAGTAGCCACCATTTAATGATATTGTTATATCCTCAAATATATATTGATGTGAACTCAAAGCACGGCCACAGAGTGTGAAGGGCTGGTGGAAATTACTTTCTTCTCACACAATACTCGGAAATCTTTTAACTATTCCCAAACAAACTGTCTTTTTTAGCCAACCAGCAGACTAGTCAATTATTAGATAAGACATAGAATTCTGCAGGTTATTTTTTAAGTAAAATATGATGAATTTAAAAAAAGTCGATTTATTTGATCGAAAATAAGAAAAATGGTTAAAAAATATTTTATCTCGTGCTGTATGGTATCCATATTGTTCTTTTCTCCTAGTTTGATTATTAGATTCTGATGTATACACATTTTAAAACAAAAAATATTAACACAGGAAAAATGAAAATTCCTCCTTGCACATAGAAACTAAAATAGAAATAATCAGATATTATTTATTCCTCCGACTTTTCACTTTGCTATGTTATTATTTTTTTCCCCTTTTATTTGACATTTTCCTTTTTGTTCCTTGGAATTGGAATTTTTTCCAGCAGCGGAGGGAAGTTGGTAGCGTCCGTTGAGAAAGAGGAATAAAAGGTCGTAGAGCGTGGGAGATAGGATTTTAAGCTAGTGCTGGTAGTAATTCTGTGTAGGAAGATGATAGCCTTTGCCTTTGTCTCCTCCTTGCGGTTTTGAATGTGGCCTGCCGTAGCTCGCTCTCTTCGTCCCATCTTCAACATAAGGGATTTATTTCGGAGACAAAGATAAATTGACAGTAGGCACGTGCAAATTTTCTTGGAGCGATAGTCATCTCATATGCTCCTCTCTTTCTCTCTCTCTCTCTCTCTCTCTCCAGCAAGAACTATATTATTATCAGAGTTGGGCTATTTATGTATTTTGGGACTTTTGTGCAGACTCTTTCCGCACATTATTTTGCATGCAGTGAGCACTGCAGTGGCTTCTTCTTCCGTTCCTTTACTTGACTGCACTCGGGTCGGAAAGGAGGGATGATAAAGTGGCGAAACATGCAAATAGTCACTCGAAATGGAAATTAGATAGCAATGGAGTTGACTTGAGTACATGGAGAATTTGGGGATCTCTAAAATATGACGGACTAAGGCAGGCAACTCCCTCCGAAAGGAAATGAAGACAAAGCTGTAAAATGTAAATGCAATTTAGTGTCCGTGTCAACTCAACAACTTAGCCGATTCAATTAGGTGAATAATAAAGAAAGTGCCTAAAGAACCATGCACAAGGCTTTATGGCCCTGGCATGTCTTGGCCAGGATTTATAAAAAGAAGATGACACTCGTCCTTGTTACCTCATTGTCATGACTTGAACTTTCTACTCGACAGACTATGATGTCCATGCCACATATAATTATTTTATGCACTGCTCACATTTTCAGCAATTGAAGCATTTTCCACTGTTTTTTACTTAATGATTTATTAAACATTGTGATCGCTTAGTTGTTAGTCCTTTGAAGATATTGAATTTTTATATATGATAAAAAAGCATTTGTTCAAAAAAACGTATAAAAAGTATAGATATCTGTAAGATTTAGCATTTATAATGTTTCTAAATTAATTTGCAAAGGTTACACATGGGAAATGCTTTTTGTCTATTATTATAACACACTTTTCCGTATAAAGTTTGTAAAAGGTTTAGCAGCTCAAAGTTCCTAATAAGATACCGCTGCAATAAATTGCAAGCCGTGAAATGCAAATGAGAAAAGAATAGGAAATGTGCAGATTTAAATGAGTGAAAGGTATTTTGCGGGATTGTGCTAATGCTATGCTAAAAAGAAAGTTTGCTGTTTACGTATTTTTTTCCGGGTAGCTAGGAATATGCTGGCGCTGAAGTTTGTTTAGGTTTTTGTCAAGTCTACTAGGATAATTAAGGGGGAGAGAAGATGTGGATGGAGAGGAAGATGAAGAAGAAAAGCTCTAGAAGAAAGTGATTGGCATCGGGGAGTCGCGGTGGCAGTGTGGTTAGCTGGTTGTGAAGCTGAAACACGCCACTATCCACACCGCCGGTGGGACTCCCCTTGCAAAGCAAACCGCCCCCTTAAGAGCTTCTACTTTCTTCGTCAACAAACAGCCGGCCCACTCCTCCGACCAACTCTCTTTTCCGCTCTCTGCATACAAACAAATCACTCAAATCACTTCCTCTCTACAAATAATTCGCCCAGCAACTCATTACTATTTCCTCTTCACCATTCTTACGTATGTTCCCAGACATAATTCCACGCTCAAAATCATCGTCCCATCAATTTCACTTACTGCTCAGCTTGTCATGATGAAATGATCACACTGTGCTACATTGCGTACACACAACATTAATTTGTCTACAACAATCAAGTATAATGTATTGAGAATTTGAGAAGAAAGTTGTTTTCTGTCGCCCTTATGAAACTTTCTCTAAAAATAAAAGTATGGTAGATGCACTTTATTTAAATGATAAATATTTAGTTATCATGTATTATGTGTATAATCATTTTGTAATTGGTAATAAATTAATTATGGTGCAAGTCCCTGTATATTTATTGTTAAAATCATTTGAGAACTTCTAATTATTAATGTTAGTCACAGTTAAGAATTGTGTTTTGTCGAATCAGCACAGTTTTTATTAATTGATCGTTATTACTACATGAATAATACTATGAATTCTTTGTAAAGGGTACATTATCTTCTAATATAAACGTAATATTGGATTATTCTATTTCTCTGTTTGGTAATACATACAAACGTTCTGGCATAAAAATGTTAACGATTATGTATTTTGTGATTTACAGGTCAGCTTATGTTTCATTCGGAGGACTGCTAATGAGACTGCAAGGAGATGCCAATAATCTCCACGGATTTGAAGTTGACAAGCAGATTTACTTGCTCATGAAGAAATTGGCCTTTTGAATACATTACTTATTCATTCATTCAAAAATTCCTCTGTAACTCAATTTAATTGGATCAATGAACTTTTTCTAATACAATAAATTTTCTTTGATAAATGTCCGTTGTCTTTCTTTAAAATATACGTATGCATATACTAGTTTTAAATGTGTAGTGTAAATCTGTTATGTAGCAGTTACTGTATTATGTGTAAATATAATGATTATATTACTTCAATTTAAAAAAATGTTTGTAGATCTTGGAAAGGGTTTATTCCTCTGCCTAAAATTGCTATAGACAAATTATTTTTGTCCATCATATACTTATACATATAATTTCAATTTACTTTTTACAATTAATATTTATGTATAATGTAAAACTATACTTCATGGATAATATTAATTTTCTAATGGAATGCAGTGTACACTTTTTGAATTACTATTAATTTTTGTTTCGTTTTGGGTTATTTAATTAATTTTGGATGAATTTGCTGAAATTAAGCAGTTAACCCACATTTCTTAGGGGAAACTACGTGGGTAGGCCAATTTTTAAAAGAAAATTCCTTCAAGAATGTTAATGATTGCTCGATTGACATCGGCAAAGGTGTTGACAAGTTTAAAACTGTCGAGGGACAGTGGCACAATTCTAAGTGAACCCAAATAATAATATGTGAATAGAACCAGTAGGAAACAATATGTAAGCAATCTGATGGCGAATGTACTCGTCAAGTAAATAAGAGGGCTGTTGCGTACGTTTTGCCGGACAGATTTAGCTCGATTCTCTAATCGGATCAGTTCATTATCGATGGAGTGGCACTCACGGTTTTCGCTCATCTGAGGAAAAAGTACTTTGTTGTACTTCTCTTCCAAAGCCTTCTGAATGAATGACCTCTCTTCACCTTCGTCAAGAACTTTGAGCATGGACATATTGCATGGCTCCAGAACTTTAATTTTATCAATCACTGTTGTTTTTATGAGCTGGGGAAATCGCAATTCAGCAACCTGAAAAATAAAAAATGTCTATTACATTCTTATGTCCGCTACTTCAAATACTATTAAGAAATTATATGCTGTACTACTCGATTTAATTTTGAACAAGTCAACTCTGTACATAAAAATATTTTTAAGAAAAATTCTTAAAAGGGTAATTCTTTTGTTAGTTAAAATTAATTCATGTGTATATAGGATTAGTTCATAAAAATTAGTTACAAAAATAGCAATTCGATTTAAATCGAGCTCCGTTAATGTAATTTTAACAACTATGTTAATATCATTGTAAAAAAATGTAAATATTACATTCCAAAATTTCCACAGTTCTTTATTGCTTGACACGCCAATAGATTCGACCGTTTTAATCTCCAGCCTGTCATTTTTGGCAGATTTTTGAGAAAAACCTCCTACACGGTCACCATCCCGGCGACTTGTTCTAACTTCAACTAGTAGCATCTCTAATGGTCCAATTAATCCGTACAGGGGGCTGATAATGTAATTGAATGCAGCAGATTCATTTAAGCACACCTAAATAGTTACAAATTAATTATTGGAAATATTGTATGGGTTGGAAAATAACTTACGTGCTTTGTGATATCAATATTTATACTTTGTAGGCCAAAAGATTTTTAGATTGATTGACGACGTTGAATTCAGTGATGTATCCTCCACGCCGATTGACATCTGGAATGAGCAGTAACACTTGTGGGAAGATTTCGCATATGTTGGTTGAATCCAATGCAAATGGATTAAGGGCTTTTTTGGAACTTTTCAAAATGTTTACAGTTCCAGTGTTCATCCTCGTCGCAACCACTCTCAAATTCTTCTTCAGATTAAAAGAGTCAGAATGACTGTCATCCTTAATACCATCACCGACCAAAAGACTAAATTCTTTATTTTTTGTGTCAAGGGATTCTCCCTCTTCTGAACTCTCTTTGAAGGAGGAATGAATTTGACGAAATTGAGGAGTTTCTTTAGGAAAACGAGGATCCTTCAAAATATCCAAGGAGTGAATAACATTTCCATTTGAGTCGTCTCCGGAATTTCCACATTTTGGTCCTTTTGGCACATGGTCTCCTTCAGAGCCTTTAGTCAACACCACAGAACATGACTCGGACGATGGCAATTGATGAGGTTCGGCGATTTTGACTGAAAGAGAACAAACAGGAATTTAACTACATTACGAGAAAACTTATGACCTTTATAGCCACCAATCATAATCAAAACTTCAAAATCGTCGTTTATTTACCAGGGCGAGCTCTAATCTCATTTTCTTCCTTCACTTTCCTCGCTTTTCTTTCATTCCCGTCACCTTTCTCAAGATTGCCGTCTATTGTCAACTTCGCCGGAATTGGAATTTTACTTCTGGTGATTTCCGACGGAAATTTTTGACGTTTGCGAGCGTTGACTTTCGAGCTGGGCTTGGAACCCTTTTGAGACATAGTAGAAACAGTCGACTGAACAGTTAAATCTATATTTTATCTTCCACAGTTAATAAATTTGCGGACAGAAGTATCACAACCCCAATCTGTAAAATGGCTAAAAATAAAAAATGTTTTCATAGTGGTTATCAAGGAGCATAGACTGCTGGTTTTTTGGCGTTTCCTTGGTTTTCTTCCTCCGTCCTATACTACACATCTAATCTTTTATAAGGGACGTTTCAGGCTGATTCTCCTATACCAAGTTGTTGTTTTGGACCAAAAACGTCCCTTATAAACATTCGTGGATTTTGTTAGGAAAGGGTCTACTGAGCCCTCCTGATGCCAGGACGGAGGAAGAAAACCAAGGAAACGCAAAAAAACCAGCAGTCCATGCTCCTTTATGAAATGGTTACTTTATGAAATGTTATTTTAAAAAGTCGATAACGCAATGAGAAAGTAGGTATAACACTCATTCTAATTTGAGGTGACAAGAGTTGCCAGAGGGTGAGACATCATTTTTAAGAATCGCTGTCTATGGATCTTGTGGATACCTTTCCGATTCCATTCATGAAATTCCTTTTATTAGAAAAATTATATCTGCCAGAATTTTGGTCATAGAAGACAAAACTAACGGCAAGCCGTAACAGAAAACTCGCCCTAGTGGAGGCTACCCTGTACACAGCTTTACGGAAAAACATTACCGGAAGTAGCATTATTTTAAAAAAACA
>JAAAYG020013364.1:0-22157 GCA_009936455.2 Tomocerus minor
CTTCAGACCAAATCCCCCAATTAATACTCACGGCTGTGAAACCTTGATTGAACCTATAGTTTGCTAAACTGTCTAAAAATGAATTAGCAGCGCAGTGGTTACTTTGTCCGGGAGAGCCAAATACTGATGCAACTGAAGAGAAAAGGACAAAAATATCTATTTCGTAGTTTTGAGATAAAATATGTAAATTCCATGCACCTAGAACTTTAGGTCTGAGCACGGTCTCATATTTTCTCCAAGTTTGATTTATGATTATCGAATCATCAAGTACGCCTGCTGCATGAATTACTCCACGTAATGGTAGGTAGGACTTATCAATCTCAGAAAAAAGAGACTCCACAGCAGTGTAATTGGCAACGTCCAATGATTTCGTGTGGATTATCTCTGCATGCTTATTAAAACGATTTAATTTTTTTTGTTGGACAGAGTTTGGAATACGCCGGCTTACTAATACTACGGATAGAACACCACTTGTAACCATGCGCTCCGCAATCGATAGGCCCAAACCACCTAATCCTCCGGTAATCAAATATGTACCGTACGGTGGATAATGCGAGGCGTTTTTCATTACATTTAAAGAAATAACAATTTTCCCAATATGTCGTGCTCTTTGCATAAATCGAAAAGCCGATTTTGAAAGCGTCAGGTGAAATGACTTATAGGGTAAGGGTTTAAAAATACCTGCATCGAAAGATGTCTGTAGTCTGGAAAATGTGCTAGCTATAATTTTCGAATGTTCAGAAATAATAGCATCTAATTCAAGTTTGACATACGCCAAATCGGGTCTAATAGTATACACGGCCTCTGGGCTCCAAATATTGCGCTTACTAAGTTCTATAAAACTGGCATTTGACGCACACAATTGTAGACTGGCTTCTATGAAACCGGTTCCTGTCAATGAGTTCAGAACTATACTAACACCAGTATTGAGTGTATCATCTAAAATGGCTTGAAGATATGCTGTGGATCGAGAATTGTAAATGTGTAAGATTCCAAGACTTTTAAGAAATAGATGCTTAGCCAAATTGCCTGCAGTGGCATAAATATTCGCTCCATTATGACTGCAAATTTGAACAGCAGCAATGCCTACTCCACCAGCTGCAGAGTGTATTAAAACTTTGTCTTCTTTTCTTAACCCAAGGCAGTCAACGAGACATTTGTATGACGTTAGAAAGGCAGTGGGAACAGTAGAAGCTTCTTGAAAACTCCAATGGTGTGGTTTCTTAAGCAGCAGTTCTTTATAACTTGATGCTGAAGTCGCAAGACTACAGTCGACTATTCCCATAACCTTAACCCCTACTCGGAAACAATCGACTTCATTTCCAATAGCGGAAATGATACCAGCACAGTCATTTCCAAGGGATAAAGCCTTACCGGGATATAAATCCATGGCTATCAATACATCTCTAAAATTCAGACCCGCTGCCTTAATTTCGATTTCGATCTTTTTGGGTTCCATATTTTTTTTTGTTGTTGTACTTAACATTAAATCTTCGATAGTGGTACCATGCATCAAACGATAAGGCAATATTTTGGGGACCCATAATGTGTCGGAATACGGTATCAACCGTTGTAAGCGACAAATAAATCTTTTAGACTCTCTTTGCGCTATATATAATTCTTGGTCAGTATCCCAGAATTCAGCAGCTATAAACTGAGCTTGTAGAATTGTTTCCGCCTGTATGGCATCTATATCAATGCACATGCAATTCAATTCAGGATGCTCTCGAGTTAAACATTTTGCTATTCCCCAAAATACGGACTGTATTGGAATGGCATTGTCAGTTGGTAATACGCAACGGGCTCCTGCTGTTACAACGACTAGTTTTTTGGTTACAAATACGTTCAACTTATAGAGTATCTGCACAATTTTCAAAAAGGCTGCAACAAATCTTTCCGGAATACAATTAACGGTTTGACAATCATCGACAGGTTGGGACTCTTGAGTTTTACCTGCAATAAATATGATACCTTCAATTCTTTGATGTTCCAAAACTTTATTTACTAAAAAAGTTTCGAATTCATCGTTGTGTTCTTCTTCTTTACCAAAATAATTTCCTACAGACATTTTGACCAAATCTTGTCCTGTACTGCGTATATATTTTGATAATTCCGTACCAATATTCTCATCTTCATCTGTAAACAGTATTATTGGATGCTGATTCAACTGATGCAGGATCGGTTGGGTAGAATCTGCTTTAGCAAACATTGCAGCCTGCAATTCACCGAAACTGTAAAAGGCATCAAAGTTCGTTTCCGTCAAAATATTTTCCCATTCGGCAACGCACATTAGTGGATATGAATTACGGTGCTGATCTTCAAAGCGCCACCAACCACTTAGTGTGCCGAAGGTGATATCCATCCAAATATTAGGCTGAACTACTTCTAACATAATAAAAATGCCGTTTGCAATCAACAAGTGCCTGACGTGGGCAATTGTCAGGTCAACGTTCTTTACTGTGTGAATTACGTTTGCAGCTATAATTATGTCGAATCGGTGTGGACAAAAACCTTGGTTTTTTGGATCTTGTTCAATATCCAAAATTTTATACGTAATATCAATATTTGACGAACGAAAACGAAATTTTGCTTTCTCCAGTAGTGTAAGTGAAATATCCGTATAAACATATTTTAAGGCGAATTGAGTTTTTTCAATTTCATTTAGAACTGCTTCAGTAGTTCCACCAGTCCCTGCACCTATTTCTAAGATTCGAATGATATGATTGCATCCTATTACATTTCTTAAGAATTCCTTTAGGAACAGTTGAATTTGTTCATTTCCAATTTTCATCAATTGCGAATCTTTATATAATTTTGCTGCACTACTCTCATAAGCCCTACTGTGTTCTGGAGGAAAAAGCAAACTTAACGGATCTATACTCCCTTGCATGACACTTGACAATTTTTCTCCACAGCGAATAATTAATCCAAGTTCAATACAGAGAGATGGAAAGTTATGTTCCACATCATCTCTTAAAGATTGTATTTCGTCATTTATGACATCCATATTGTTTAAATTTTTTGTAATCTCCCAGTCATCATCATTTTCTCTTTGCTTTAAATAACCTTTTACCGCCATAAATTTAAACAAGTGAAGCAGTAACTTATGATGCCGAATTTCAATTCCTGCACATGTAATCATTTTTTTAAAGTTAACAGTGGAAGTATGATTTGATTTTACAGGCCAATTAAAGTCATGAAGACTTTTCAATATATAACAAAAACTTAACCTCTCTAGTCTATTTATGCCGAATTTTAAGTTTTCTAATTGGTAACCATTGGAAAGCATTTTGCTTTCTAGCTGAGTTTTAGAATTTAAGAATACATGCAAGATGTTGAAATTTTCACGGCGGTCTACATTGCAGATATTTTCACATTCTTCCCAGGATTCTATGTAAAACCAATTTTTTATGTCTAAGTTAATATTTACCCGTTCCAAAAATGCCTGCCGATGAACCAATTTAGCTTTGAAACCTTTGAGACAGATAAATGCTTTGCCTTCTTCATCCAATATAGTTAAGTCACCAGTAAGCATGGATTCAAAGTCTTTCTGCCATGTTCCATAAGCATATATTTGTTTTGTTCCTTTTAGTGGTCTAAAATCTATTATTTTTCCAATTTCAGTTGGCAAATAAACTGCGTCCAGTCCCAAAGAAGTTAAAGTGGAAGAAAATGTTTGAATTCCGCTGTCCAGGACAGCTGGGTGGATATTGTAGCCATTTGTGTCGATTTCCGATAATCCAAGATCTACTAAAGTCAAAGCACCAAAATCTCCTTCCCAACGTCGTCTTACGCCTTTAAAACAGGGGCCATAAAACATTCCCTGCTGCAGAAAGTCATGATAATATGCACTCATACATTTTTCAATATAACTGATTTTAATATCTGTAATGTTAATAGATGAGAATGTGCTATCATCTTTGATGGATGCAGGTACTAACTCTCCTTTGGCATGACAGTTCCAACTAGTCGTTGTCAATTGGTTGCTAGAAACAACATTTTTAGTGTAAATAGAAATACTAAATTTTGTGTTATTTTTCTCTCCATTAGAGGATATTATCACCTGGACTATTTTAGATTCTTCTGCAGTAAATACTAATGGACAATCAAAAGACAGATTTTGCAAAGATAACACATTGCCATTCAATTTATCTAAAGTATTTGTTAGAAAATAGCTGGATGCTAGCATCATTTCTACATACCCAGAAATGGGGAAGGTTGCTACCCCAAAGATTTGGTAATCTCGAAGATATGCAAAATCCTCTAAAGATATGACTTGCTCAAAAACGGTTTCACTTGGCGAATTAAAGTATTTTCCCAACAATGGATGAACGTCCCTATTTGATAAGCTTGATTTATTCAAATCAGCCTTTTTATCCAAAGCTTTCGCCCAGTAACGTTGGCGTTGAAATGGGTAAGTTGGTAGGATTACTTTTTTCCGAACATATGGTTTATCAAATCCTTTCCAATCAATCGTAATTCCTTTAAGATACAGTTTCCTTAGACTGCTCAAAATGGATTCCCAATCATTTATACCATAGCATAACGAAGGAAGAAGTTCTATGATAGTATTTGTTTTCACTGAAGTACATGCAGTTACAAAATCTAATAAGAATGGGTTCGGCCCAACTTCTAAAAATATGTTGTAACCATTGTTAATTAATGTTTTCACACCACATTCAAAATTTACGGTTGCGGCAAGATGGTCCATCCAATAATCGTCGGTGACATTAACTATTTCCGTCCCTGTCACATTAGAAATAAAATGGCAATTTGGGATTCGATAAGTACAAGAAGACACTACTTCCCGAAAACCTGACAGATTTGATTCCGTCGAATCAGTGTGAAAATATTGAGAATGAGGACAAAACGACGATGCAATGTTTTCGTTTTCACAACATTTTATTAATTGATTTAGCTGGTTTGTGTCGCCAGAAAGAATTATTTGTTGCGGGGAATTTACTTCCACAATATTGACATCAGCCAACAGATATTTATCTAACATTTTCTTGACAATGTCATGACTTGCATTCACTATGGCCATTCCACTTCCAGATAGTGGCGATTGCATTAATTTTACTCTTGCTGCTAATAGGTTAATACCGTCGGAGAGAGATATGATCCCAGCAGCAACGGCTGCCATATACTCTCCAACACCATGACCTGAAACAGCACTTGGTGTGACACCAAAGCTTTCCCATAACTTGAATAATGCGTATCCTATTGAGAATACTACAGGTTGAATATATTGTGGTTGACTGAGTAGTACATTGTATTCACTAAACATTAAGTTTAGTAGTGGCTTGTCTATAACCTTAGCAAATAGTTCACAACATAATTTCAATTCATTGTGATAAATTGGTTGAGTTTCAAATAGTAATTTTCCTGTTTGAGTATGATTCATTAATATTGGGGGAAACAAAAAAACTATATTAGTTTTTAGTGTTAGAAAATCGTTTTCATTGATAGGTTTTTGAAGGTTTGCCTGAAGATCTTTACAATTATTTGTGATTATACCTAATTTGTTTTGGAAATGACACCTTCCAGTATTTGTTGTATACGCAATATTAGCAATGCTTTCATTAGTCATTTGAAGATAGTCGATGTACTTCAAAGACAAAGTATTTAACGCTGTGATCGATTTTGTAGATATTGTAAAAATGTGCAAGGGTCGGTCGTTTCCCTTTCGTATACGTTTACGGATTTGTCCTTCGCCTAGGATAACATGTACATTGGTTCCACTGGAGCCAAAAGAACTCACACCGCCATATCTAGGTTTTCCTTTCTGTTTTGGCCACTGTAATGGAGACGTAGAAACTTCAATTGGTTTATTTGTGAGTCCAAGATGTTGATGCGCTTTGCTAAAATTAATTTGAGGTGGTATCCATCTGTTATTTAAAGCAAGGATGACTTTAATCAATCCTGCAATTCCCGAAGCTGCCTCTGTATGCCCTATATTTGCTTTTACTGATCTTATTTGTAACGAATCATTTTTCTTTCTATAGTTTCCAAATACGGAATTTAGTGCTTCTATTTCCACTGTGTCACCCAGCTTTGTTCCCGTTCCATGAGTTTCAATATAGTCAATTTCTGATTCTTTTAATTGTGAATTTTGTAAGGCATTCTCCAATAATTTTTTTTGAGAATCACAATTAGGGGCCGTTATTCCATTGCTCGATCCATCCTGGTTTATTGCGCTTCCTTTAATAATTGCCAAAATATTATCGTTTTCGTTTACGGCATCCTGTAATCGTTTCAGAACTAATACACCACAACCGTCGCTTCGTACATAACCATCTCCCCTTTGATCAAATGCAAAACAGCGGCCAACTTTTGATAACATTCGTGCATTACTGTACTCTATACTTAAACTTGGTAGAAGTAATAAATTTACCCCAGAGGCTAAAGCTAAATTACAGTCGCCGTTATTTAGACTATTGCATGCTGTATGTACAGCTACCAAAGACGAGGAACAAGCGGTATCCAATGCTATTGCTGGTCCACGGAATCCGTAAAAGTAAGATAAACCCCCTGCTGCGACGGATTTTGAACTACGAATGGTTCTGTAGGTATCATTTTTCTCTTCGTGAATTTGGAGCAGCAGCTCGTAATCGTGGGACGATATTCCAACAAAAACTCCAGTTTTACTATTTTTTAATTCACTAGGATTAATGCAAGCATGTTCCAGTGCCTCCCAGTGTACTTCTAGCAAAATACGGTGTTGTGGATCCATTTTATCTGCCTCGCGAGGTGATATATTAAAGAACTGCGCATCAAATTGTTCAATGTCATCAATAAAACCACCACAGCAGTTACTGATAACATTTTTCCTCCCTTTAATGCCATTGTAATATTTGATATCCCACCGACTCAAAGGAACTTTAGTAATGGCATCTTTACCAGATATGAGCAAATCCCAATATGTTTCTATTGTATTAGCATTCCCAGGATATCTGCATGCCATTCCTACTATAGCTATATTACCATTATGTCGTTTTGGATAATTGTACTCGTTTTTATTAAATTTATGTATGCTGTGTCTTTCGAAATTCAAATTATTGCATAAAACGTCATGCAGATGATTTTTAATGGCTTCAGGTTTGGTTAAATTAAAGAATAATGTTTCTTTTAATTCCAAATGTAAGTATGACATAAGGAAATTACGAAGCTGCATAATGTGAGACGAATCTAATCCCATATCCATTAGGGACATATAAGGGGAAAAAAGAATTGCATTTGGTAATAAATTTCGTATGGTACTGTAGACAAATTCCTCAATTTCCACAATACTCGACAATCCAATTTTGAAAGATGGTAATTTTCTTTTTAACGGTTGACACATGTTCCTTTTCACTGCAGCGGGTCTCAGATATTTAATCAATTCAATATTGTCTTCATTTTCTGTGTCGTCCACGGTTTTTTTTAAGATGGAATATGGTATTGTAACCAGGGCATGAAAAGGGCAGCCTTTTGACTTTTTGCCCTATTGCCTTTTTGCTTGCCTTTTTGCCAAATCAAAATTAGCAAAAAGGCGCCTTTTTGACTTTTTGCCCTTTTGCTTCAAAATTGGACAATGCGAACATCCAATAATATAGGATTTTCCAGTTAATTACGGACAAGTTACATTCCAAATTGAATGGAAAATGTACTGACATGAAGTAGAAACAACAATTATCAATATATTATTGCCTGAAACCGAAATTCAATTGAAGTTACAATTGGATCTTTAGTTTCTTGAACATTACAGATGGCTTTAGCCACTGCAAAAAGTCAAAAAGATGATTGTAACTGAGATTGTGACGAATGGAAGGCTTCGATAGCCTGCTTAGTCCGATGGATGCCTGGCTTGGTGTCGCCTAAACGGTAGTGTGGAACAACTTTTGAAATTTTTGCTCCATGGTTTTCATGCTGGTGTAATGCCGGATTCAGAAGCCTTCCATAAGTGTCACGAGCGAATACATGATCTTCATACAGATCTTCAATGTCAACTATACGTTGACAATATAGTACTCCAACAATATGACCTTTCAATTCTATCGCGATTTGTCCTTCTGCATAAAGCATTAAGCAATCGTTTAATTCTTGAGGTTTAAATATCATTGTTTTAGGCCAACAAATTTCTTTCAATATAATTAAGTGCGAAATATCTGTGACATTGGCATATTTAATTTTATAGTTACGTTTTTCAAAGTGATCAATCCAATTTCCAAAACACGATCGATGTAGGTTCACTCTTAGAAATGGTAACAGGAATTCTCGTCAAATATAACGTTATCTGTAGTCATTTAGCCTGTTTTTTAGGTCTTACATTATATCATGTAGAAGTAACAGTCTTATAGCTTGTTACTGTACCTAGATGTACTGTACCTAGATGTACTGTATCTAGATTACAGTTAGTAATCTTTACATTGAATTAAAATGCCCATGTATTACCATGGAGCTAGGAGGACTAGTGGTTAAAGCCTCTGTCCGGTTAACAGACGGTGTCCAAGTTCGACTCTTGGGTGCTCCTAAAATTTTCCTACTTTTAATTCAATATGCACTGACATGGCCGAAATTTTTATCTTATAAAATTTGTCGTTAGATAGGCCCTCTCACATTATTTTAATGTTATTTAGACATTGAATAATGTCAGGAATAACATTATCTTAACAACGTGAGCCTCTTTTGACGATTAGTTCTAAGAGTGTTGTAGTTCCAAATTTAGTTGTTCAAAATAGAGTCAAAATTGGTTTCGATTTGTTGAAATCTGTTCAATTTGCGAAATAGATATCGTATTGGTAACTGAAGCCAAATCGAATGTATTGCAATATATGAGAGAATTGAAATATCCTGTAAATTGCGTTGTGACTGACGGGGACCTGAACGCATGAATACCCAAACAGCACAAAAACAATGGGCCATACCCAGATTTACTCCAGGACACCTTTACTGGCCTTTTGACGCCAATGTCCGCGTCCCCGACACTGGTCAATTGGTCCTGGCCCTTGCCTGGGGATTTCATGGCCAGCCATGGACATTTTACCAATGAAAATGAAAAAATATACTGTGCTACGCTGTTGTTTAGTCGCTGCACAGTAATACCACATAATCGTATTTATTCATATTAGGAAAATAATAGTATTTTAAACGGCTCACCACCGAACCAGGAATGGAACCATGTCATCGAGCGAAACATTGAGGAGTCTGCACTCTCGTACCACAAATTCTTAGTGTTGGCAACATACATGGTCGTATTTTTCTTTTTCTCGAACGTTTTTAAGAGCAAATACACCAGTATATAACAAAATATTGCGCAGTTCAGTGGCTTTCCACCTTTTTATTTCTCGAACCTGGGTTTTCTATTGAATTCTATGGGAATAAACCTTTTAAAGCTAGTCAAATTCTCGGAAAGAACATTTAACATCAGTCTGTTACTTAAGGCTTTTTCTTGCCCAGACTTGTTAGATTTAGTCACATGAACGGAGAGAGCGTTAATGTCGCCTTTATGAGAATAATAAGGGAGAAAATGAATTGGTAGATTCCTGGTAGTTAAAATTTATCCGCGTTGGCGTTTCTTCGAGCAAATGTAAGTCGCAAAATCTTAGGATTGAGTTTTGTTGTTTGGTTGATGGTTGTGAAATTCTTCAACAACCGGCGAAGCCCACCAGATGATGAGCCGAAGGCCGAATAATACCGCCAACCACATCGAAAGTACATGCAATCTGCTTAGCTGTAATTAACTTTTGACTTGAATTTGAGTCTATAATCCCTAATATTTTAGCCGAACTCTGCCTCTACCAACCGCCGATGGCGACGAAGACCAGCAGTCCTGTTCAACACTAAATCATATGTAGGTGCCTGGGAAATATTCCCTTGTTTGTTAAACCGGTTGCGTTAACACCCGAATGACATGCCCAAAGTAGCCGATGCCAATGCACTAAATAATTAATTACAAAGGCTAATTACATGAAAAGAGATATTTAATTTAGCTACTTCTATAAAAAAACACCAAAAATTAATAATACTAATTGCACACATCTTTTATCGATGAAAATTCCAAGAAAAAAACTCCACAATAATGACAGTAGTAATTTTACCCATAGAAAGTAGTTTTAAACGTTTTTGAGTAATTTTATCCTGGAAGGTCGATTTTGACTTTTCGTAGTTGAATTACTAGGAAATGCCCATTCTACTATAGTAGATGTTCTTCCTGTAATTTACATTACTAATAAATGTAGTTACATTTGGCGTTACTAATTGCTGTTTGTTTTTTTAATTTTACCATCGTTGTTCATTAGTAAATTTAAAATAGATCATTGTATTATGCTATAATTTTAAGTCTAATTTTGAATTTCCCCCTATTTTTTCATCGGCATCGGCTACATTTGTCATGTTAGGGAGTCTTTTTCTGCAATCATTGACCGATGATATAGATGTGTTGGCCTTCGTCGATTTGGCTTTCAAGGTTCGGCTAAATAACAGTTTGCCTTATCAGCCTGGACGTTGTTCCACCGGAATATCATAAAATCAGAGACATGGAAAGGATAGCAAGACTAATCAATGTAAACGCTTTCCGTAGTTTTGATTCGTTACTTAATTTGGCGGGAGCATACAAAAGTATGAGCTACTACAATATACAACAAATACCGAATGAACCTACCGATGCGCGATGACTCACTCACTTGACTCACTACAAACTTTCACGATACTACACTTTCTACACTGAAATAAACAGTGGAAATTGAATTTCTCGCGCGGTCATACGGAGCTTATCATGTTACTCTAAATGTAAGATCGATTAGTCTATTCTAGATCTGGTAATATTATTACTTTCCATTTCTCTGCATAAAATATTATTATTCCTTCTATGCTCGTCCAGGCTAGGGCTAGGCGTGTAGCGCAACAATAACATTACAATATTCTGAATAGAAACCAAACGCAGCATATAGCATATCCGTGCAGTATTACGCACTAAAAAGTAACGGTCATACTGAGAGCATCTAGGTACAACTACGCGAACTGCGTGTACTGAACTTTGCTATGTTAACTAAGGAAAAATAATTTTGAAACTGCAATAGTTGTTTTTCAGAGCCATTTCGAAACCGAAAACTTCGAATTATATACCGAACGATTCCTGACGGACCAACTTGGGCAAATTATATAACACATTTTCTAATTTATTGACAATTTGTCCACACGTTCATCAAACGTATACCGAAATTGACCAAAACGGAAAACCAAATTTGTTCTCAATATTACTCCGGACTGGGGATCAAGTTGGTTCTTAAATCACATTTTTAGTACAGGACTTTTTACTGTGGGACTTCATTTGGTACATCAAAAATTGGTTTGAAATAATGCTTAATCACCCAAATATTTAAACCAATGATCCAATCCAGCCCTAATGTTCAGTCTTTCTTGCATGCTTTAGTTTTGTTAATACTCTGCAAGATATATGATATTGCACTGGATTACCAACGTATTTAAATAATGGATGGAGTAGGTATCTACCTAAAAAACTCTCTTCCTTTGGCGCTACGAGCATCGATGTCAATTGTAATTCATTCGTCTTTCGCTCTAGTTACAAGGAAAAGCTTCGCAAGAAATAAATAATAACGAATTTTAAATTGTAGTCTGCAAAATGGAGAAAAGGTAATTGTGATTTCCTGGACAATAATTACAACTTTATGGGCATTTTATTTAATAATTATTGCATAATATAAACACTTTTCTCGCTACAAAAATCACGAAAATTAAAAGTTGATTTAAATTTTGGGGCGAGTAAGGGAATTCAACATAATATGGTTATTTTTCATATTTTGCTTTTAAGAAAATTATTCCAGTGAAAAAGGGCAATAATGGCACAACAGCAAATAATGAATTCTTCAACTGACAATGCATTTTGCCTTTATACCATTTGTATATATGATACTATTGTGTTCTATGGGAAATCCTTTCGAGAACTAAACTACATTTTATAATGCACTTAGCCCCAATTGGGAACCTGCAAGCTCTAATTCAAATTGCAGGAATGAAAAAAATTATCTAAGCTAAACACTTTTCTAAAGTTGTTCCAAATTTCTTATACACACCAATATATTGAGGGTCTTTTTAAGCTTTCAAGATTGTTTACATCGATACTTTGACATTTTGACGACAGTGACAAAAACATATGTCTAAAATCAGGGTTGCATAGGTTTGAGACAGTCAAACACTTTTCAAAAATCTGTGTAATTCAATTTTCTTTGGCTTCCCGTTTTGGAAATATGACTGCTAAAATCTAAAAATGGCCTATTTTAGAAAGTTATTCATTTTTTGGGGAGATGAAAGTTTCTAATCGAGGAAAACCAATGTTGGGTATAATATACCAACTATTTTTACTATTTTAGAAAAAAAAATCTGACCATATTTAAGACAAGCAGTTTTCATGCAATCTCTGTTCCCAGCTGAGAAAGAAGGGAATCTACTAGTGGATGGTAGCTGGGCTATCAGAGGTAGATTTCCCAACCAAAATGCTGGGTCCCTGCATTTGTAATATGGCATACTAAAAAATTACCGTACTTACCTTATAAAAAGGCACCATTTCTAGTACAATCTTTGAAAATAATTCGAAAAATATTTTGAATAGAGAATAGAACATATCATACGCTTGAAAATTACAGTAAGCTAAGATAAACATCTCATCTGCCACCATTTTTAATTTTAGCAATTAAAATGCATGGACACTATTTTTTATTATCGTTTGAAACTGCGGCCATGGTATACTTATGGAGTAAACCCTTTTGGTATTTATTTTATATTTCCTGAACTGCATATTGTTCTTGGGGACTCTTAAAATTTTAAGGTGTATGGACAGAAAGATTGAAAGCTGTATATGTGTGCACTCACAAAAAATTCAGGGACCCAGAAATAGTTAACTGGTGGATTTACTTCTTTACCCTGACCTCTTCGCCCCCACAGACTTTGAAAAATGATTGACTGTCCAAACCTATTCAACACGATTTACATGTAAATGTGCCTAAAATGGTGGGGATTCCAGGTAAAGTTTGCAGGGCCATAACTTAAAATTCCAGCCAGATCCATCCAAACGGCCGACGGACAATTGTCAAGCTATATGAGGACACTAGTTCATGTAAATAACTTTTGCACGATTTTGCCCCTTCCGAAAATATTTGACTTCAAAGGGGGGTAAAATTTCATTTTGAGAGATGACTTTTCCTGACAACCCCCAGCAAGATGGGTATCAAAAGAAAGGTATTGACAAGACCTTTCGAATGGTGGAAGTCCCACCCCTCTACGTTGACCCGAGCTCTTTCTACAAGGGTCAAAAGGTCAAAACCCGAAACCGGGTATTTTTGATTTCGGAAATTTTTTTTAGCAGAGGAGACATCAAATTAGTCATCAGAAGGGCAATTAACCTCAGAAAAATTAAAGACCTAACACCGCACACTCTGACCCTCAATTGAACCACTGATCTCTATAATATATCTCTGTGAGAGCTCCGTAAAAGAGTTTGGGATCACAATCCCCCGATTGTGTTATCCCTACCAAACTTACAACTCGTAGTAATAAATAGTGAAAAGAATTCCAAATAATTGCGGCGGCCTTTAGTTTATTTTTAGGCAAATTCAATTGTAAATTTACTTTAAATTTTTTGCATGTTTTAGCGTTTTGGTCAACATAATCGGGATTGTTTTGATAGCCTTAAAATGTTTGATATTTCAGAACTGTCAAGTTTTCCATAAATGGAAAGGAATATCAAGGCAAGTATAACGGCTATCCGTACTCTTCACGTGAGATAAAATAAATGATCTTCCAAGCTGTCTAACAAATGTTTTAATAATTAGTATCTGAAAATGAAAACTTGACCCCCGAGTCTTATCTGGTGGACTACATTCGTGACAATGCTGGACTAAAAGGTACGAGATACATGTGCAGGGAAGGCGGATGTGGAGCTTGTATAGTAACTGCAAGAATTAAAAACTCCACGATGGAAAACCCCATTCCCAAAGCAGTAAACTCGGTAATTATCACACTTATTTGCAATGTCGATTAGTAACGTTTTTATTTCGACCATACCGATTGTGCTTACCACATTGTGACAGGTAATTTATTTTCGCAATAGTGTACTAATTCATTTACCAATCAAAGTAAATTAACTTCGGTTAAGACCCGGTTGACACGTTTTCCGGATCTGATTCAAGGAGAACAGCTTAATGTAGAGCAATGAAATAAACATTTTTGTAATCGAATCCATGTTTTTTGATGACAGATTTTAAACATTTCCAAAAATAGGATTCTAACTAAAAAATATGTGCTCTAGGGAATCTTTCCCCCTTGTTTGATAATTTTTGCAGGTTTTTACGTTTTCTCAAACTGTCGGAATCTGTGTTGGGATTTTTGCATTTGAAATTAGACTCAACACCACGGCGGCAAAATGACATATTATATAATCATAATTGTCTCCATTTATGTCTAATAAATAAGTATTTCATTTTCATATGTTTCTGACAGTGTTTAGCTCCAGTTTTCAGTTGCGATGGTTGGGATATTTCAACCGTGGAATTCTTAGGAAACAAATATGAAGGCTACCACCCAATTCACGATAGAATGGTGAAATTCGGAGCAAGTCAATGTGGTTTTTGTTCTACTGGAATGGTCATGAGCATGTACAGGTAAATTACATCCTATTATCGTTGTTATTTTTTGTTATTGTGTTTAATTGTCTTTTTATTTGGTTTTTTTGTTGTAATTTTTTTTTTACTAATTCCTGTTTATTGTGATTTATTTAATTATATATTATGTTTAATAAGATTATTAATAATTTTTTTATTCCCATCCACAAAGTTTAATGGAATCAAAGTCCGATGTAAGGGTCGAGGATGTACACAATCTTTTGGATGGGAATATCTGTCGCTGTACTGGATATCGCCCCATTCTCGATGCCTTCACATCTTTAGCAGTTGATGCACCTGAACACATTCGGCAATGGTGTTCTGATATCGAGGTACTGGTGGGCGGTACGTCAGTGTCTAAAAAGCGAACGTGCTTGACAAGCCTGTTAGAAAAAGTCTTCCATTCGCCTTACTTACCCGAACCAAGCATACACACAGATAACTTAGCGTTCATTTTGTATTTTTTATTGTGCAAGTATCGGGTAAGACTAAGCGAGAAATTTTGCTAAAAGGTTTGTCAAGTACCTCAGCTGCTTTTTTCACCACTGATGAATGGCTGGCAATATGTCTGATATTACGATTGCGAACGACGTTAATAAATAAGATAAAGATAATAAATAAGATTAAGATAAGACTCTTTTGGAGATCCTTTTGAGTACGTTAAAATAAATATAAATTGTGTAAAACGGTGACCGTGCTGTTATTTTACAGGATTGTGTCAGTTGTCCAATAAAACAGGGCGCTTGTTCTGAAATCAATAGAAATTACGCACAGGAAAACATAAGAATGGAAATCCCAGGAGGTCAGAGATGGATAAAAGTCTGTGATCTCAATTCAGCTTTCCGTGAAATAAATTCATTCCAACTCAGCAATGAGTCATATCGAATTGTAGCTGGGAATACGGGTCACGGTAACCATTTCCTATAAAAATTCAAATGTATTACTACTGAAAATTAAAAGAAAATAGTGTTGTATGTCTTTTTTATTAAATTATTATACTTTTTTTTAATTAGGAGCATTTCGTAGTAGCCCAGTGAAATATTATTTGGACATTAGTTGCATTCCTGAACTCAGCAAGTACACAAATGATGCAATTGCAGGGTCTGAAATAATTCTTGGCAGTTGTGTCACTTTAGCTAAGACGATAGAAGTTCTTGAGTCTATATCAGAGAAGAATGGAGACTTCCGCTACACCGGACAAATTAGCAAACATTTACAAAGAGTTGCAAATGTCGCCGTTAGAAATGTAATTTGTCATAGCCACTGAGCAGTCAGCCCGAAGTGTATTTAAGTAATTAAACTTTTTATTTTAGATGGGAACTCTTGGCGGAAGTCTCATGCTGAAGTACATCCATAGAGAATTCCAATCTGACGTTTTTGTATTGATGGAATCTGTTGGGGCAAAAATTATAATTGGTCTGAAATTTAACTGCTAAATATTTAGAATTATATTATATGAAATTACAATTGGTCTTAAGCTTATTTCATATTTAGAATATTAATTTTTATTGATAATATTGATTTGTTTTTGTAGCTTCATCTCCGAAAGATTTGAGAGAGTACTCTCTTTTGGATTTTCTTTTCAATGTCAACATGGATGGTAAAATAATCATTTCTCTTCATTTACCACGGCTGAGTGAAAACACGTATCGTTTTAACAGTTTCAAGGTAGGTCTTTTAGTTGTGTTTTTAAATTAGTTTGATTAGACGGAGTATAAATGACGACTTGGTTATCCTGTAATTTAATATTACTTAATCCAGATAACACGCCGCTATCAAAATTCTCATGCATATGTCAACGCGGGAATTCTGTTTAGAGTTGATCCTAAAAATGATTTTCTCGTGATGAAAAGAGCACGCATTGTCTACGGAGGAATATCTCCACATTTTGTACGTTTTGATTGATTGCTAAATAGTCTAGATTGTATGGATTTTAAATTTGATTCTTAATTAGGTGCATGCAAATAACACGGAAAAATATTTTATCGGGAAATATTTACAAAGCCAAGGAACGCTATCTGGGGCGATGCAAGTTATGGACGACGAAGTTTTTCCAAACCAAGATCCCAACGAACCGTCACCATTTTACAGAAAATCATTGGCAAAATCTCTGTTGTATAAGGTAAACCATGTCAATTCCTATACCAACGAATTTAAACAAAAGTTTTTTTAAAAAAAACTATTGCATTTTCATAAAATAAATAATATACTGTATTTGGAATTATTCTGTATACTTTAATTTAGATTAAAATATTGGCATATAATCATTGTGGACAAAAATAACAGCAATCGATATTGGTATCGTTTGAAATAATTAAGTAAAAAAATATATATAATGGCCACTCAACTATTTTCAGACTATATTGAAAATTTTGGATGGCTCAGTGAGCCACCGTGTCAAGTCTGGGGCTGAAGAAATAATTCATAAATCCTCAAGTGGAATGCAAACGTTTGACAGGAATACAGACAAAGTGGCTTTATACAAGGCCATTCCTAAACGGGAAGCCACATACGAAATATCAGGTGAACTGCCAAATTATGCTCCAGTTGATGACCTTATAATAAATAAATGACAAATAATCAATGCAGTACTAAAATATTTCCATCTTAATCCAATTTGAAAATTCCGGGAGGATAAGTAAAGCACACCCGGTGTAAACTAAAGTTGGAGCAAAATTCCTGACAATTTTGATTGAGAGTAATTTATGATGGGAATTGACGATAAATTGTTTATTTATCTTCAATTCCCTAATATCTCAAAATTTATTGTCCTTATTTTGGGTGCCATTAATTATGCATGTCGTTTTTGCATTGCCCCGTTACCAGTTAACTTGTAATTCGGCCGTTTGTGATGTGACTGCTTTTTTAATTTATATGCGCATGATTGTTGTAATTTCCAACTAATCTAATTCTGCATCTTATTTTATTTTAAAGGTGAGGCGGAGTACATCAATGACATGCCAATTTTACCAAACGAGTTGTTCGGGGCATTCGTATTGTCTACAGTAGCAAATGCTCAGTTGAAATCAGTTGACACATCGGAAGCTTTGGTATATTTATATGCAGTCTTCCAGAATTCTGTTAAATGAACATTATATTAATAACGACATAACACGGGTTCTTATTTCTAAACATTCGGTAATAAAAATATAGAAAATCCCAGGGGTTTGTCGGTTCATTGACGCAAGAGATATTCCCGGTCCAAATAACTACATGGTATTTGGATCACTCGGTGCAGTGCGTCCCGAAACGGTAAAAAGTTTTTACAAGTTATCTGTGGATCCCAATAATTATTTTTGGCTAATTCAAGAAATGTTGAATTCCTGAAATTTTTTGCAGGTATTCATTAGCTCTGGCAAAGTGGAATATGCCGGAGAAGCTATTGGTCTCATCTTGGCCTCTTCAAACGAAATTGCTCATTTAGCAGCAAGTAAAGTTAAAGTCAGTTACAAGAACATCCAGAAACCGATTACACGAGCTACTGAGGCGCTGGATAAAGTATACAAAGAGGGAAGTGTAGACAAACACACACTTGCAATATTTCGAAGTAAAAAAAAATCGAATACAATTCCCACCAACACAATCAAAGGAAAATGGTACAGTGGGTCTCAGTATCATTTTCACATGGAGACACAGCAGTGTGTCTGCCGTCCGAAGGAGGATTCAATGGAAGTATACAGCAGTACCCAATGGATGGATCACACTCAGTCCATGATTGCTCATGCCTTGAATAAACCAACAAATTAGTATGTTTTATTTTTATAAAACAGTAATTCAAATCTTCTTGCGTCATCTAACAAAGGAACTCGTTAGATTATCTTGCAGTAAACACAATTGAAGACATTCATGAGTTTCTGAGCGTCATTCAAGTTTAAGCATATCGTAGAAACGTATACAATCCAGTTCTTATTTACATTAAGTTCCGTTATTCTTCAGTTTGGATGCAAGACGTATCTAAGGCTGGTATCTAAGGCTCCAACACTTGAATATCACAACTAGGCTTTGAATCCATGGTACTAGGCAATTTTAATAGGCTCTGGCGCTCCGATCATTAACTATCAACAACGTTAAAAGCAGGTTACAATTGGCTGGGTGCACAAGTCTAGATGGGGCGACAAGGTATACGATTATCCCTTTGGCGGGGCTCTTCGTCTGTACGTTGGTTTAATGTGGTCACAGCCATGTCAAAATAAGGAATGACTTTTGTTAGAGTCCCAAACGGGATGCTACTCTTCTGTTCTTTGAGTTTCTGATCGTCACTCAAACTTAAGAATAGCATGGAAAGGTGTGGAAAACGCTTAATACAGCTCTTCGTGCTTAGATGACTTTCAGAAACTCATCCATTAAGGTTGGTTTGTAGCTAGTCACCTTAGACTTTCCAAAGTACAAATTAGAACGTCTCGTATCACTCATATAGGTAACTCAAAAACTACTGAGCAAAAAAGTTTCAATTTTGAACCCCTATTCCTCCAGGATCCTGGAGGGTCCTAAAGCTCTAACTTTTTGTTACGATTATTTTTGAGGTCACAGGAATGTTTCTTAAAAACCAATTTGGAAAAACATTGTGACCCCAAAAATCACCCTAAGTTAGAGCTGTATGACCATCCAGGATCCTGGAGGAATTGGGGTGAAAACTGTATCTTTTTTGATCATTAGTTTTTGAGTAATATACGAGAAATTCCAAATTATACTTTGAAAATTCTATGGTGACTAGCGACAAGCCTTAAATCGGCTGGTTGGTCTGGTCTCTAAGGCACGCTTGAACTTGACCACTATAGGGTTCGAATTCCAATGGCGTACCTTGTCAATCATTTACAATCAGTGTTCGACTAGCCACTGGCTAGTGGCCAAAATGGTAGTGGCTAAAATGGCCTAGTGGCTGGCCAAAATCATTATTGGCCACTGGCTAAAATTATTTTACATTGTATTTGGACATTAATCTATTTGGCCACTTGCCAATTTAGCCGGCTAAAATGGCCTAGTGGCTGGCTAAAATCTAAAAAGGCCGGCTAATATCGAACACTGTTTACAATAGCGGAACTTTGTGACCTGTCTACTCCTTAGAACGTTCCATATTTAGTGATATATGTGAATCTTTAATAACAGACCAACAAACACACAATGTGAATATTTATAAACGAAATAATTTTTTCTGAAAACTTTCAAAGATAAAACCCGAAGAAGCTAAATTAGTAAATGAAACGACATGAAAAAATACCTTAAACCAATTCGGGTGCTTGTGTCTTAGAAGACAACAATTGTTATATTCTCAGAAAAATCCCTCTCATTTCTCTGATTCTTCCCTCCCGATCCCTAAAACAGCTGCATTACAAGTTTTTAACTATTTTATTTATAATTATGAACTGTAGTGTGAAAGTGAAAGTGAAAAGACTTGGTGGAGGTTTCGGCGCAAAAATTACCAGAAGCCCTCTAGCGTCCATACCTTGTGCCGTTGCAGCCTACGTGACCAATCGACCAGTGAGGGTCATTATGGACATGGAGACCAACATGAGTTTGGTCGGGAAACGACCCCCTTACTTAAACAGATACCAAGTATACGGAATAAAATGGATTACAAATTAACGCTGTATTAAATAATTTAAATTATTATAATTATAATAATTAATTTTTAATATTTTCGACAAGGTTTCCTTTGACGATAATGGCGCCATTGCCGAACTGAAAACGGATATCTTTAGCGATGTTGGCATTTCTGAAAATGAAGCTGACACTGTGTATGGGGTCCCTAATTTTCAAAATGTTTATAAAGCCGATGGATGGGTAGTCAGGGCGGGATTTGTAAATACAAATACTCCAGCAGGTACTACTTGCAGAGGCCCGGGTAAGATATATTTGTGTGTAATTAATCTACATTGACAGAATGTGAACGAAATTTTAGCATTTAAAATATTCAGGAATATTTAACATTTATAACATAATATCAATAGACTTTCTTTTAATATCATTTGACGTATTTATCATGATTATCCAGTACCTAAACTATTTACGTAAAAAGTGAGATAAAGTATTTCTCCAAAATATTGTATTTATTCCATGTGAAATGATGAAAAATTTCTACTGCCAACCCTGGGGGCACTTGCTTTGTCCCGACAGGCAGACTAAATTGTACTTCGTTAATTGAGTACATCATGGAGCACATCGCTTTCGAGTTAAAAAAAGATCCATTGGAAGTGAGAGCTGCAAATTTTTGGGAAAAAGGTGATTTGGATTTTACTCTACAGACACCTTTTGCAAGCGACAATTCCATCCCCAAAATGCTTTCTGAAATCAAAGCAACCGGTGACTACGAACAGAGAAAACGAACTGTGAAGAAATTCAACAACGTACCTAACCATTCAAATATTAGATCTATATGATTTGAATTGCAAGTCTGAGTTCAGGCATCTATGATGATTTGTCATCAATGCGTGAAAATATTTTCAGATGTTCGGCTTAAATTATTATGATAGTCAATTGCTCACTTCATACATTATTTAGTTATTTAGATTTTTAATTTGCAGGAAAATCGTTGGAAGAAGCGTGGCTTGTCCGTGTCACCATCAAAATATTATGTGGGCTATAAAAACGCTCAATATCCTGTGTATATAGCGATATATCATTTTGATGGGTCCGTTGCAGTAACTCATGGAGGAACCGAAATGGGACAAGGAATAAATACAAAAGTGAAATAAACTTTTAACCTGTTTTAATGACAATTCAAAAAGTTCTATCACATGAACTATATAGTTTTTCTGCTTTTACATTATCATGTGTAATATCGCATAATTGATTTCAAAAAAAAATAAACCGATTAAACGGAATAACCAAGATTAAAGTTGGAGGAAATGACTCGACTTTAGATTGCCAAGAATGATAATGACTGAATTGAGTGAATAAGGATAGCTAAAGAGAGTCATGACTATAATGAAAGGCATGCGCATGACTATATGGTGAAAGTGGGGTGAGTGAGTGAGGAGACTAGAAACAGAGTCCCGGTCCCCAGTAGAATTTTGCTTGGAAAGACGTGAATTGGGGAACGACGTTAGCGTTAGGTGTAACTACCATAAAGAATACGAATTTCCCGCTTCGCGGTGAATGCTCCTTCTCGTCTGTTCTCTGCATTTACCTATAAAATATAATATACCGGACGGACATTGCAAACGGTCTTTCGAAACCACATGACAGGTGGAGGTTAAAGGGTTGCAACATTGCAAGTAATCAGCAGCTTGATATTAGCGTCTGTAGCTTTCTTGCCATTGAGGACTGAGTTGCAACGTTACAGATAATCTTGGCCATGATATGGCCATGATCCTTTGTATTGTTTTAACATTTCCCAGACAAAACCTCCTACCAATCATAGCTTGTGATTTCTTTTAACACAGAGGGAATGCAGTATGTCCTATATAGACTCTTATAGTACTATATCTTTAATATAATTGTACACATGGCTGCTTTGGTCAGAAGCTTCATAAATAACTTTGGTCTCACCCACACCACCTA
>JAAAYG020013375.1:0-22157 GCA_009936455.2 Tomocerus minor
AACAACAAATTATGCGCATACACCAAATCATATATATGAATTCAAAAACACCATTAAATATAGTCAAATATTTTACAACTATATTTTTATTGTACTAGTGTACTAAATGAAACACAATGAGTCGTAATGCGCCGGAGAAAGTTGAAGTTCGTTCAACTCACAAAGCGTAGACCAGCGGAAGGAAACTTTCCGTCGCGGAGACCTTACGCCATACTAGGTTGCAGGTCTGAACAGCAACGCGGATTTCGGTGAGCGCACTTCTACCGCCGCGTAAATTTTCCGCCTCCGCTGACGAACTTGCGCCTTTGGTCTGTCTTGTGACAACTCATTGAGTCGAGCGTAACCTATGAGTGCGCATCAGATCCGCCGTTAGTGCGAAAGGACCTTAAGTATTCAATTTATTTTATTTTCCGCAAATCACTTATGTATGTCCATGCGAAAATAAAAGGCTTTGGTCTTTTTGGAATGCAAAATTATTTGAAGGAAACGTGGATGTGAAAGAATACCGATAAAAATGATACAGGCCATACAAACCACTCTACTATTTCTGAGAAAAAGCGTTGAGCTACTTCGTAAACGTAGGATTGGCAGGATATTTTACATGCGGTTTTAACAGTTTACGCATACATTGTATTTACAAAAATTGACTAAAGAAATTATTTTTGAGCTTATTTGTAGAGCTATGATAAACTGCTATTAAAATTATTGATGTCAATATCAATACCGACAAACAGGTTAAACTGTTGTGGGTCTGTTTATTTGTTGGGATTGAGACAGACAGTAAGAGAATGAAGACCATCTGGGGCGAAGGGAGGCATTGTTACAATACAATACAATAACTGCAATAGCCAAAGCGCCAAGTGCAAGGTAAATATTTTCAGTGAGTGCACAAATTATTTACAATAAAAATATTTTTTAATAAAACGTCGATTTTCTTATAGTAGTATTAAATAGGCGTATGAATAGTATGTCACTGATGTTTTTTACATCAATAAGTCATTTATCATTTTATTATTACGTTTTACTTTAATTATTTACATTAACAACACCATGCACCAATTGCAATATTAAAAATGTAATTTGATAAAAAAGAGGAATTTCTAATTATTCGTATCTTTAAATGTGAAAATCAAATGAATCCAAAAAAAAAAAATTTTTGAAAAATTATAATAATTAATTGTTTATCTTTGTATTTATTACTTACCTAGTATTTCATATTTATAGTCTTCTATTTGTACATGTATTTGAATTTTAAAATACTGACAAAATTATTTGTGCCTAATTATTTAAACGTAGCTAGTCATTTATGAAAACTTCTATTACCCAGAAGCAGGAAATTGTTTAGTACGATTGACGATGCCTCGAAAAGGAAGGGTAGGATTTCAACGAATGTGCGAACTGGCTGAAATTTCGAAGGAAAAGTATCACATACCTAACATTTTAAGAACTATGATTGCTGAGCACTCAGCTCGCTTATCCCCTACTACACATCGTGTACAACCGATTCCTCAATTTAAAGAAGGTAAAAATGTTTTGGCAACATATTAGCGTCAATATATAATACAATTATCGTACACTTTCATATATTTTAAACGAAAATCTAAGAAATATTGCGCACTGTGTTACTACTTACTCATGATTGTCATGATCAATTTCGATCATCTTAACATGCTATAAACATTTTACTTGCAACGTTAATTTGTAATTTTGTTTCAGAAATAATAGCAATTTATTAAGTTGATAATGTTAAGCCAGTTTTAAGTCATAAATGCTATGTATGACTTAAAACTGACTTAACAATGAGTAGTAATTGCTTTACTGTCATACAATTTCAACTCAAATAATGATTTAAACTGTATTCCAAAAAGGGTTACTTAATAGTGTTACGCCTTAAATTATGCCGTACACGAATTAAATTGTTGAAGTGCTTATACTATACCTTTTTTAGATTCTCTAGCTAGCTACTCCAAAAGCAAGGACGACGATTTGGCAACAGCAAGACAATCACGACCTCCGATTGTTGAACTAAATGAAAGATTTCCCGGTGAAATAAATTATGTTTGTAATGATGGGGAGGGACCACGACATAATCTCATTTTTACAGCAGTCGTATGGTTTCCGGTCAGAAAATGAGTCCCATTTTACAAAATACGTACAGTTTTATAGGCTAGTAAGACGTACGCACAGGCATTTACCTTTTATATAATTTTAATGTAACTTATTCTAGAGGGAGAATGGGACGTTATTCACTGGATATGGACGATCAAAGAAAGTGGCCAAGCATAAAGTTGCAGAAATCATTTTGGAAAGCTTACGACATGGACGCTAGCGGTTCTACCCCCTAATTGGCTAATCTATTTTGGCATTTTCAATTCATAAAATGGAATAGATATTTATTACTTTATTTATTTATAAATTGTTGCATTTTCAATGGCTCTTATTCGTTCGCAGAAAACTGTAGTTGCTAAGTTAAATGGAAATTTTTCGTGTCAACAAATGTGGAAGTTTTTTTCAAAACATTGTGTCCATAGCTTGAATATTCAAATCTTTACCTTCAGAAATCTTGATCTATATTTCTCTACATGTTTTAAATGTGATTTCAAATTTTTAATTTTTCGTTTCGACTAATGACAGAAACTTCAACAAATTTACTGGCTTACTCCAACCGCGTGTAGCGCCAAAACTTTTATGGTTTTAGCGTAAAAATGAAATATACGTCATTTTGAGCAGAAAATTTTGCTTTTTTTGCATTTTTTTCTTTTTATCGACATTTCGTGGGGGGGGGGTCAATTGCCCCTGTGCCCATCCTCTAAATACGGCCATGAGTCTGTGATATCTGACTATATGTTTTTATTTTCCAAAAACATATAGGTAGTCAGATATTGCATATATTGTTTGTATATATGACTGACTGGTGTGGTGTACATTCTAATACATTTTAATAAGGGTAATAATAATTGTTGTGTAATTTCTAAGAATGACTATTTATAAGGTTACAAAATAAAGGTTTCTAAAATAATGTATTTCTTACTTTGAATTTGTACATTTTGGATCTTGATGAAAATTACTTTTATCTGTAGAATAAACATATATACAGATAGGTATACGCATACCTTTAATACATTGTGCACTACTGCGATTAAATTATTTGAATGGTACTTATATTACTATGAAATATATTTTGGCCCGCTCCTAGGATAGCTTATGGACTCACACTTTCTTTCCGTCCGTCCGTTAACTCCATACCTTCCGAACGCATTGACGGAGGTTGACCAAACTCAAACTACGCATAAACATAACATATGGGCCTGTGACAAAGCATATTCAAAATGCGCACAATCGCTCCGCAGGTTCCCGAGATAACACTCACGCATTTATTGTTTATTTTAGTATTTAGAATCAACAAAAGTACATCAAAAAGGTAACTGGGATAAATAAAATATTAGACTGAAAGTATAAAAATATTGATCCAGATTCTACCTAACATTGGAATTTACAGGGAAATCAATTTCCAAGCTTATCACAACCTGTTCGTTAAAGGGCTGGTTCCGTACCTACCGCATATTTAGAAACAGTATCCGCCCTAGAACTTCGGTTGCAGTCTTTGGAATTGGAGCATTATAGATTTGTGTGGAACTCACATTTCAATTTCAGGAATATAGCAATGCGTGTCCTCAATTTCAACGTATGTCGCCGGTGTAGAAATCCATAATGTAATTACGATTATTTGGTAGAAAAGGAAGAAATCAGAACTTCATCGTATTATGCATTTCTCAATATATCACCGTCAAAAAGCTTATACTTATAATCTCAAATCTGAAAATACGTATATACTACTTTTATTTTGTGAGGACGTTGTCGCCCTTTGAGACCGCCTTAATAGTAAATGTACTAGTGTAGTACAAATACCCGTTTATACATATGTACATTTGCATTGATGGAGTAAAGCAAAATGTACCTACTAATGGTAAACATTGAATAATCTCTTTGGAATCGCTAAGAAAATGTTTAATTAGGATATCACCACCATCGCTTTGAGAAGTCAAGCCGAAAGAACTACATCATAATAAGAAATAATATAAAGGAAATACTTATTTCGTGTGTTCCGGGGAATTGTTAGAAAAGGCTAAAACAATTTCTTTCTAAGAAATAATAAATATTTTCCGTCTGATCACTGTTACCATCGCATTTATTCATAGCAATGCTAATTCCATTTTGCATTTTAGAGTGGATAGGAATGTGATTCAATTTTCTTTCCGCGATTAGTCGTCCACAATCCATGTGGAAAAAATAGAAGCTCTGTCAAAAAATACCAATTAAGGTACCTTACAACCTTAAATATATTTTATATACCCAAATAGCTAAATATATCCCTCAATTTTCAAAAAATTTTGATGCAGGGGGATATATCCCGGTTCATATTTTATTTCTCCGTAGTCATTAATTTATCCCATGCACGACTGTGTAACTGCTCAGAACAACAATATAACGCTATAAATAACAACAATATAACAGCTCGGAACAACAATACAACGCTATAATAAATTATAATTCATTAAAACTATGGCTGAAACGGTTCCATTTGGGTTTTACGGAGTTTGTTTCAATTCTATATAGATATTATGGGATTCACTACATTTCATGTTCAATTTTTTAGACAGAAATTAATTCCGCAATTTAAACGGACTTATCACAATTGCCTCAAAGTGATCCTACTATTCGAAGGAGAGTTTAATTTTCCCAAAAGTCAAAACTACCCTGTTCCTTCTCTCCAGTTGCATTATACTGATAGATTTTAAGTAAAATTAGCATGTTATGTGGCACATTTCACGTCTTTTCGTTTATTTACACGTTAGCTAAGTATTTTCATCAAGGACATAGTTGTCTTGTCATTTTCCTTTCATGCCCGCACAATAAAACAGGGCAACAAATGGTCTGAATATTTCAGATTGTGATCTCCGTGCTCCAAATCTATGCAATCGTCCGCTTCTCAAAGCTCGGCTCTATTTGCGGTTTTATTTCCTATTTCCGATGTTCTGTATCCCCCTGTTATGTTATCGATAATTCTCTCTTCTGGGAATTTTCGTGACAAATAAATACTCACACTTGCATAATGTAATAAAGCCGCTGTAATAAATATGTGGAGTATGGATTATGAATTCAGGTGAACTACTTGTACAGATTCCAGAATCAGTGTTTGTTTGGTCAGTTGTACCGACGCAGTCTCACAGTGTTGATTAAGAATCTGGCAGTGAAAAAGGAACAACGAGAGAAAGTCCTGAGCTGATTCTTCGACTTTTCATTATCACTAGATTTAAACACTTTCAATTTTCTTAACTTTACGGACGTTTTATTCTTCACTTTGATAAAATTTCTTACTCCGATTTCAACCTAACAAAATCATTGAAGGTTACCGTGTCTTAAGACCATTTTTCAACTCATAAAATCTTAGATTATCATATAAGAACATGAGACTGTGCATTTTGTGAAACAATATTTCCTAAAAACTAAAAATATGAGTGATGTGACTTAGTTTTTGGTAAAATTGGGCTAATAATTTAAAATGGCACAGTTTAGTCCGCCGAAAAAATCAAAGATCCCAATTCCCGAGTCTATCTATAAGACTCAAGTAGGAATCCTTGATGAGGTCGAAGGGCAAGTTGCTCTAAATGAAAATATCCCTACGCCGTTGGATCCAAAGCCTAAAAAGAGTCAACGACAAAGACCTCCACTTGTTCTCTATAGTTCACCCCCACGACATCGGGAATCTAGGCATGGAGCAGGGCGAACACCTCGTGAAGGACCGCCAATTGCCCCCAACCTCCAGGTCACAAAGAAAAAACGACGAAAGAAGGCGACAGAGCCCCCTGCCAGAACCTCTTCAGATATCATGGAACATCAATTACAAGAATTGCTTGGACCTGTGAAATTGGATGCGAGTGACAATGTGGACAATGTGCCTCTTACTACAAAGTCCCTGGAGAATTTACACACGAGAAGATCTAAATCCCGGGAAGCCAGTCGAATTCCTATTCAAAAATCTCGTTCAATTCCAAATGTCAAAGAAATAACCGCCGCAGGATTTTATGTGCCCGGGACAGCTGACCCGGATGTCATTCAGTTAAAAGTGCCAGAAAGGGGCCGAGGGTTATTTGGAAAAGGCCCTAGAACACGAACGGACCCTTCAATTAGAACTGGAGCGAGGGGTGACGCAAAAGCACGCACAGATTCCTCCACTAGTAGAAGTAGCACTAAATGCCGCACTGACTCTGGTACTAGAAGTAGCGGGAGTGGGAGTCGTTCTGGACGAGCTGCTGTCACTGAAGGACTTGGAGCCACACAAAGTAGGAGCCCTTCTGAAAAACGGGGCACTTCGACCTCGAAAGTAAGTACTCCATCAAGAACTGCAACAACTGGAGCTACATCCCGCCCAACTAGCAAGTCTTCAGCTCGTTCTGACTCGAAAGGTGGAACAAGTGGGAGTGAAAAAACGCCAGAAAGTAAAAGAAAAGCTACTGGAGGCACTGTAAGTCCAAGTGGAGGCAAAAAAACACCGGAACCTCAGAAAAAAGGGGCGGGTACAACCGAAACTCCAAAAGGAAGTCTTAAAACTCCTGAAGCTAAGGCAAAAGGCGCGGCAGCGACTGAAACTCCCAAAGGGAGTCTGAAAACTCCGGAGGCTAAAGGCAAAGCTGCGGGAGCTGTTGGGACTCCTGCTGGAAGTAAGGCTGGTTCCCCATCCCCTTCTTCATTAAAAGTAACTGTAGATCCGGCAAAGGCGGGTGACCCGAAAGGAAGTCCTGGTAAAAAAAGCGATGGGAAGCCAACTCCACAAAAATCACCCACGGCGGGCGGTCTCACCGTTGGAGCTTCCGCCACTGGAACCCCCGGCGCTGGAGCAAAATCTCCGTCAAAATCGCCGAGTAAATCCACAGCAGGTGCGGCGGGAAAGACCACTCCTGCAAAGGAACCGCCCGTAGTAGTTCTGGATGAGGCGGCCGAGTTACTTGCACATAATGCCCAAAAGCTTTTGCAAATGTGTCAGAAATCTGACTGGAATGGAGTGGAGGGACTCTTAAAATCATATGAGAAGGATATTGCTCTTGGAGAATTAAAGGACCCAAAACCTTTGACTACAATTAAAGATCCGGTAATTCCGTTTTTTCGCCCGTTAAAATGCATGAACCCCTAAATGTCAATGTTTTCTTATCAATATTTTCATTTGGTCACAACATATTTTTAATTTTTACATACTATATATAGGGATTGTAGTTTTGAAAATTAAAAGAAATATACACCTATTACAATTATGATTTATGGCTACAATTTTACTTGTGCAGAGTTCACTGTATTAATTCTCCATATGTTTTTGACCATCGCATTGTAAATATTTTGTCCTTTTACATCCAAAATTAGCATCAAACATTTTTCACTCATTTTCTGGCGAATTAAAATTTTTAGTGTGTGCTACTTTCCTTAGAATGGATCTTAAGTGACAGATTACTATGTTGAAAAAGAAATAGAAAACATACGTTGGTTTATTTTTCATTGAAAGCAAATTATTACATTTACTTTCATTGAACTCAATAAATTAGACGGATTAATCATTTTTTTCCTTTTCCAAAATTAAAGTGGAAAATAAAAAATTATACATTTTTGATATTATTTGATACGGAGTAGCAATTGTCAATTCATAAAAGGTGTACTAGCATCTATTATGATGAACATGGAAAATGTTTGAATTGAAACAATGCCAATTGCCATATCCCATATTCAAAATACCACCTTCCCTGTATGCGTGCAATACCTATATTCAGTTCCTTTATATTATCAAACTCTTTCAAGTTGTTATCTGACTAATTCTAATAGTTGAACGTTTAAACATCGTCTCTTTACATTTGTGTTTTTAGGCTACGCATTGGACTCCGTTCATGTACGCGGTGAAAGATAATCGGATTCAAATTGCAGACAAAATGCTCGAATTAGGATGTGATGTCAATTTTCGAAATAAGGTTAGCCACCGCAAAGTTTTTCATTTTACAAGTCATTACACAAGACTATAATATTTAGATCAGATCAAGTTTATTGTGTATTATAAATAATATAAATTAATAGTTAATAATAATAGTTATTAATTACAATTAATTAAAAGTTTATTATAAATTAATGGAAATAATATTCTAATCCTAGTTTCATAATAAAAATATGATGAAAATGTTTAGTGCTTTGTAGTTATTGAATTTTTAGCCATTTAATTACTGAAATTGTATCTAAATTATTAATTTGTGTCCATCCAATATGAACATTTAAACGTAATTAAGTGCAATTAGTTTCGTCATATAACGTGCATTTAGTTCCCGAATTGGCAGAAAAAAATATACACTCGTCTGTAACTTTTACACACGCTTGATTTGCCCGACTTTCCCTTTTGAGAATTTGATTGTCCAGATAGTAGTGTAATAGTGACAAGAAAACTGTTTAGTGTACCTAATTCATTTGTTCATATCACAATATTGTGTCAAAATAATTTATTTCTCAGGTTGTTTATATAATAAGAACAAATGTCTTTATGGATAATATCAGAGCAGATTACAAGCAGACTTTCACTTTCCCATTGACCCAAAAACCTCGGAATTCCTCAAGTGAGTAATCAATGAACTCTAGATTTTCTTGATTGATGTCACGATAGCCAAAAAAAGTGGTGACAAGGTTGAGTTTTTGCTATTTGGAACACGCAGTATTGACTACTTACCCAGAACTGAAGTGTATTTATTACCCAGATTTGGATTTGCTTTAGTCATAAACGATATTATTGTAAAAAATTTAATACCCAGTCAAAGAATTGGCAAATGCTAATCCCAGAAATGCATTATTTCATGCATTGGGCACATAGTTCTGTATTTTATGCATTATAAATACTGCGCATACTGTGCTATGCAACTTCTGGGTTGTTTGACTTTCAGTGATGTGTGATCTTATCTTTCCTTCGACATTGTCTAACGATCTTTACTTTCTTCAATTTCTATAGGTCAGTGGACCGATTTTTTTACATTTAGCGACTCATTCTTATTCATCCTATTAAATTATAGCTTTTAATGTTTTCTGTCCAAGTAAGCCAATTTTATCTCCTGCAAAGAGATTGGGGCCATGCGTTCCTTATTTTATTATTTAATATTTTTCTAAGAATAGATCTTGATTCACAAAATCTACCTATCCTTAGATATCCTTAATAAATTGCAATACAGTTTTGTTTGATGATTGGTATTTAAGTTTTTGTTAATAAATATGCCTTAAGCGTATTAATTCCATTCCTTTCCTTTCACGACTTTATTATAACAATATTATTAATTTATTGCTGCAAACAGTAATAAAAAAATTATTCATACAATATTGTGAACATTGTGGTACGGATTGTGTGTGAAATACGATGGAACTGTTATGTAGAAAAGCAAACATGATGTGATTGATATATTATTATTATCTACGTTAATTTTGTTCTAATTCGTTAGGAGAGCCTTACACCACTGCATATAGCATCTCTCTACTCCCGAGATGAGGTGGTTCGTTTTCTTGTCTACAAAAAGGCAGACGTCACTATGCTAACTGAGGTAGGCAACTAAGCAGTTGTGTATATTACATATTAGTCAATGTGATTAAATGATGTCATTTAATTTAATTTTTGCAGCCGAAAAAGCAGAATGTATTGCATTTAGCATGTGCTCGGCCGAGTGGGAACAGCACTTCCATTCTCAAGGCATTACTTGCACTTGTTCATAAAGAAGCAAGACTTCAGAAAGACGCCGTAAGATTTATTTGTAATATATCCATTGATTAAAATGTTTAAAGCAAGACAAAAAGATTCTTGTGAAAAGATGTTTTAAAATGTATCCATTGCAGTAGACGTTATTGATTTCCTTTGGTGGAATTAATTACTTTGTAATGATTAAATTTACAATTTCACTTTTAGAAATTAAAATGAAAGTTGAATACTGTAGACATTTAAATGTGCGATGCTAGCAAAATATATTTTCGTGTTAGGAAGGTAATATTCCTTTGTTCGTCGCCTTGAACTCGGGTTCTCGTGGGGGATGTCAAGAGCTCCTCGGCAGTCTTGCTCATGAACAAATGAAAATTCACTCCGGTCCCCAAAGGGACACTGCTTTGCATATGGCCGTTCGAAAAAGGGATTTAGAAATTGCACGGATATTCGTGGATTCCAGTGCCAATGTAGACTCCAGAAACGTATGAAATTATTTAATGCTCAACTTTATACAGCACTTTGATTTAATTTAGGCGTCTAGCAAATACATCTTTTTCAATTGGAATGTAAAATTATAATTTTTAAATATATTCTTTGTTCTAAGAAATTCCTGATGAAAAAATTTGTTTACAGATTTGCTGCTTATAAAATATGTATTATAAGTTATTACAATATAGTCACGTTATTGATACAAGAATTATATCGTCCAATTATTCATTTTATACTTGAAATCGTGAAAATGTTTTTTTTTTAATATTTTAGGGAGAGCATCAGACTGCACTACACATAGCCTCGGCTCAAGGCGATGAAAGTATAGCAAAATTTTTCTACCTTTGTAAAGCCAATCCGAATATTTCCGATAAAGAAGGTAAACTTTTCTAAAATATGTGCTTATATACAATTATATCATTCAATAATTCCAGGATTACATGTAAAGTTAAAATATTTACTTTGCTGTAATTACCATTTAGACCGAACTCCAATCCACTTAGCCGCTCAATTTGGACATACGGCCATTATTGACTTACTGGCTGACAAGTTCAAAGTATCTGTATTCGAGAGAACAAGGGACGGGAGTACACTTATGCATATCGCCTCACTTCATGGTCATCCTGAAACTGCAATGGCTTTATTTAGAAAAGGGGTCCCTTTACAAATGCCAAATAAAGTCAGTTTGTCCCATTTTTCTCTCTTTTTATATTTCCATTGGAATTTAAGAAAATAATTTATTATGCATACAAGCACATGGATCTTAAAAAATGAATTATGAATGTAATGATTGAAGGGAGGAGCCAGAAGTCTTCACATAGCCGCCCGATACGGACATGCACAAATGATAGCCAAATTGCTTGAAAAGGGTGAAAAGGTGGATGCGGTGACCAATGTAAGACTTTTTGTTCGAATTAAAGCTGTAAATATATTTTATAGTAATATTTTAGAGATGCTATTAATTTTATACTTGACTTCGTTTAAGAAACAATACAATAAACATGTCCATAAATTCAATGCCTAAGATTTAGGAAATCCATAGAAAATGCATAATTTAATGTTTAATGGCGTCAATAATAATTGTGATGAAGTTTAAATTTTTTTGATTTGGAAATAAATATTGGTGTAGGAAAACTACACAGCCTTACACATAGGAGTGGAAGCAGGATGGCCCAGCGTTGTAGAAACTCTTCTTGGCTACGGAGCTGTTGTGCATATTAAAGGTCGGTGAACGTTACTCTAAAAAAACACATACGAATGTCATTCGATTTACATTGCAGCGTATTTTGTTGAACTTTCTTAGGAGGGAAATTGCAAGAGACACCTTTGCACATAGCTGCACGCGTCGACGATGGTGATAAGTGTGCCCAAATGTTGCTCAAGTCAGGGGCAGATCCGAATATCACGATGGAAAATGGTGAAACTCCACTCCACGTCGCAGCTCGTCATGGTCGGCTCCGAATAATAAAATTAATTCTTCTTGACGGAGCGGATGTCTCGCAGAAATCTAATGTAGGCCAAAAATTCATTCATCTTGTCCTTAGTATATGCTAACGTCGTATTCCTCTGCTAACTGAATTTAAAATTTCACATTCTTGTAAAAAATTTAACTGGGAATGTGAAAATATTAAATACTGTGGAATGCAACATTACTCATCTTAACCCAAAAAATGGCGTAGTCACTTAACGTTGGCTTGCCTGATTTTTCTGCGATGATATAGGGTCCCCAGAATAGCTGGAGGAATTTTGAATTTCATATTCAAATCTGGAGGTTTCCCTCTTGCTGACATGAAAACGAATTTTTTGTTAAATAATTTTAAATATATTTTTTGGAAAAAAATTGGATAAGAATTTACATTACAAAAAGTTTCAATTCCAGCTTTTTCTTACATCATGCCGAGAATTTGCAAATATCGGCAACAAGCCTGTTAAAGAAATATTTTTGAGCTATTGCACGACTCCGTCCTTTTTTTCAAAATGCTTAAATCGTCTGCGGCAATTTCTAAAATTTTTCCCTACTCAATTTTTTCCTACTTATATCTCATATCAGTATCGAGGCGAAAGTAATAGCAAGGATATATTAATTTTTCACTGGTTGAGCACAGGCTCAACGAAGGACATCCACAGTCAGTCTCATTCCCAGACAAACAATTCAACCTTAACAATATTGGAAATTGAATTGTTTTTTTTATTGGAACCCCTCAATAATTTTTGAAAGAGCATAGAAATAAAGAGAAAGTTTAAAAAATTGGAAAACAACATTTATATTGCTTGTGTAGGAGGGAGAGACGCCGTTGCATCTTGCATGTCGACACGGTCATGTGCGTGTTGTTCGAGAGCTGCTTGAATCTCTGAAAAAAGAGAAGGGAAAAGAAGAGGTGACTCTGTACATCAACACAGTGACGAAGAAAGGGGAGACTGCTCTTCACTACGCTGCTAAACTGTACAACATCACTGCAATAATCACCCCGCAACTCTCTCTGACTTCAATGAATTCTCAGCAGTCGTTGACTTCCACGTCGATTACCTCCATCAACGACAGTCCCACCAAAGGCGGAGGTCTGACTGCCGGCGGAAAAGAAGCGGTTGGCAAAGCAACTGTGGATGCAGGCAGAGAAATTGCTAGGATGCTCCTGGACGGAGGAGCTGCAGTCAACACTCAGACTAGAGAGGTCATTATTTTCTACAACATTTTTAAAGCCAAAATGAATTGTTTGTTATATATTCATGAATTTGTGTAGACACATGAGACACCGTTTCACTACTGTGCCCGGGAAGGAAACAACGACATCTTGAAGGAAATGTTGACTCGGATGTCACAAATTGAGAGTCAACGGGCTCTGAACAGACAATCAACAAAAGGCTGGTCACCCCTACTTACTGCGTGTCATAAAGGTCACGTTGAGGTTGTCAAAACACTTCTAGAAAGTAATGCAAGAGTAGACGTCTTCGATCTTGAGGGTCGCTCTGGTCTTCACTTAGCTGCTGAAGCAGGATACAAAGTATGGCCAATCTAAATATCCAAATAAAACTTGCATGATAGTCCTTTTTTTATCATTAATTTCGTCTTATTGTGAACTTGCAATTTTGACTAGCAAAAGTTTAATGCTTCAGTTTTTTAATTAAAGACTCTGATGTATGGCTTGCCAATGATATACATTTCAGGTTTTCAATTTAAATTTCAATTGTTAAAAACCAATTTATTTTTGTAAATAGGACATCTGTGGGATTCTGTTGAAACACAAAGCGTTTATCAATGCAAAATCTCGAGTTGGTCTTACAGCTTTGCATTTGGCTGCCATGAAGGGCTACACAAAGCTCTGTCTCTTTCTCATCCAAGACCATGGGGCATATGTTGACGTTGGAACCTTGGTAGGAATATTATTTTTACATACATTTTGATGATCACGAGAGGCTTCAAAAATTTTAATTTGCTATATTTACTAAAAGTTGTGATCATTAATTACATAGAAAAAACAAACACCGTTGCATATGGCAGCATCTGCTGGGCAGATGGAAGTGTGTCGTCTATTAATGGGACTTCGGGCGAATTCTGACGCAACAGACGACGAAGGACAGAAACCTATTCACTTAGGTAATTAAAAATCATTCGATAGTGCCTGTAAATAAATGATGCTATATTTATTATTTAAAGATAGCCAGGCACCTGTTTATTACAACGTGTTTAACTGTTGTTCCATAATATTTGTCATCTAGCCGCTGAAAATAATCATGCTGACGTAATAAAACTCTTCCTTAAACATCAAAACTCCTTGGTGTCCAGCTCTACAAAGGTAATTGGTTATCTATAATATATATAATATATATATAATACACTATATATAAAAGTTATAGTTTTAAATAGTAATCTAGACATACATTTAGATTTTTATTGAAATAAATATATATGACAATTACTATTTCCTTTATTTCTATCACAATTTTATATGTAGAAAACTTGGAATATTTAATTGCCCAATTAATTTCTTCATTTGATGACTTAAGTAGATGTAGACGTAATATAGGAACGGATTATGGATGTAAAAAATGGATAATGTAAATTTTTCTATCTAGGACGGAAGTACTTGTGCTCATTTAGCTGCACAACAGGGATCAATTAAAGTATTGGAAGAACTGATGAAATTTGACAGAGGTGGAGTTATTTCTGCCCGTAATCGGAGTACAGACGCCACAGCCCTTCAATTAGCTGCGGAAGGTGGTCACTCTGAATTGGTAAAATCTCTGATAAGTGCCGGCGCTAGTGCCACAGACGAAAATAGGGTAAGAAATAAACAGTAATCGATCTAAGAGCCTATCGGGGCAAGAACTGAAATGACTGGGTTAATTATTTCATGTTGTTTTTGGTATGCTTTCTAGGCCGGATATGCAGCAGTGCATTTAGCGGCAAAAAATGGCCATACAAATGTCATTGACGCTCTTAGAACTTCAAATGCCATTAGATTGACAAGTAGAAAAATTGGATTGACGGCTTTACATATTGCAGCTTTCTATGGACAACAAGGTAACTTCAATTATCCTACACGACAAATTAACTTTGTTAATTATGAAGCGCAATTAAAAACCGACGAACTTTTAAAACGTTTAGAAACTGTTCGCGATTTACTGCAGTATATGCCAGCGACGACTCCATCAGATCCTCCTATTTCCAACTCTTCTAGTTTTATTAAAGAGTTAGGCACTGAATCTGGACTTACTCCGTTACACATGGGAGCTTATTCTGGAGAGGAGAATGTCGTTCGACTTCTTCTCAATGTCCAAGGAGTACAAGTGGACGCTCCAACGGCTCACTTTGTAAAATAACGTTTTTTGTTCATTTCTTTTTTTAATTTGTATTAAGTCAACCCCATAGTTGTTATTCATATCGAGTTCCATTGCAACTTGTTTTGGAATCAGGATCTCTGGGTTTATATGAAAGATCATAGATAAATCACATTTCGGACTCCGGTTAAAAACAATTTTATCAATTTTTACCCAAAAATCCATACAAAAATGGACAAAAATATATCGTTAATAAGATATTATTGCTTTTACGAATGATATTATTATATTTAGTTTATAAATATTAAATTTTTTTGCTCTTGTTCACCTCCAGTCTATAATGTGTCCATGTGAGAATTATAAGTTCACTTTGATTTACATAAAAATTGTTTTTGTGGACTAACATGTGATGTTAATTTAAATTCAGTAAATATTTGTACACATATATAAACTATCCCCATTTAGGTTAATTTACAAATAATTATCTTTTAGATCTTCACCTATGCTACTTATTCAATAAATTACATTTTGTGTAGGGATTCAACCCACTTCATTTGGCTTGTCGTGGTGGTCACACAACAGTGGTGGGTCTCCTGCTTAGCAGATCTACAGATTTGTTGGAGAGCAAAGATGCAAACGGAAGGACAGGCTTGCACATAGCATCTGTCCATGGCCACAAACAAATGTGTGAAGTTCTTCTGGGGCAGGGAGGAGAAATCGACGCAGTTGACACGGAATTGTGGACACCTCTTCATTGTGCAGCAAAGGCTGGTCATCTGGAAGTTGTGCGTCTCTTAGTTGAAAGTGGAGCATCACCACTAGCAAAAACGGCGAAGGGACAGTCGCCAATTTGGTTTGCTGCTGCTGAAAACCACAATATCGTTTTGGGTTTTCTAATGAAAAGAGAGCACGACACTTATGGTCTACTGGAGGATCCCCAAGTAAACTAAATTAAATTAAATCAAATTAAAGTATGAGAATATTTGTGTTTATATTATTTTAGTATAATAGTTTCATTTCATTTACAGTTTGTATACAATTTGACAATCTGCGGAAAAAATTGTGACAATGAACCAATAAACGAATTCATATTGGCATCTCCTGCTCCTGTGGACGTTGCTGCCAAATTATCCAATTTTCTTGTCGTCGTTTCGTACAAAGTAACTTTAAATGTCATTTATTATTAGATTACTTTATCGAACTGTGCAGGAATAATCAATATTTAATTATTTTTCAGGAAAAAGAGAGAGCAAAGGACTTACTGGCTGCTTCAAAACATTGCGAGGCAATGGCCACGGAATTATTAGCCCTAGCGTCTGGTGCGGAGTCACCAGCTAAAATTCTCGTTGCAGTTGACCGAAAGGGTGTGGAGTTTTTAGATGTGTTAATTGAAAATGAACAAAAGGAAGTAATAGGTGCGAATTATGATTTTAAACCAATTAATATTTTTTTAACCAATTATTAGCAATTTAAGTCTAAAAGTCCGTTGAGCTAATATTATTCTTTTTGCTACTGAAACTTTTTCAATGTTTTCAAACCTTTTTTGATATATTTACTGGCAGTTAATTGCACATACAAATATGATCGTACCTAATTGCGTAAAGTTACGCAATTGGGTAGGTACAAGTAATTACAAATCCTAATCGCATTTGTAAATGCTAAATGGTGTTTATACAACAGATTTTTCAAAAATACATTTGTACTTGAGGATTTAAAAATTAAGTTAATATTTGGTTTATTTCTGGACTTTTATAAGTTTTTAATATTTTTATGAATTACTAAAGCTTTTAAAGTGGATAAACACTTTTATGTATATTTATTAAACAGCTCACACTGTAGTTCAGCGCTACTTGCAAGAATTGTGGGTAGGAAATTTGCAATGGCCGGACTGGAAGAAACTGCTGCTGTTTTTCTCGTGTGTTGTTGTGCCTCCAGTGTGGGTGACTATCTCCCTCCCTCTAGGACATATGTACTACAAAATTCCGATAATCAAGTTCATGTCATATCTGACATCTCACGTTCACTTGATGATTTTGTTGTGCCTGATTTGTGTGACGCCAATTCACTCAGTTCTTCCCATTCGACAGAACTTATGGCCTTATTGGTATGAATGGATGTTTTTGGCGTGGATGTTGGGACTTATCGTAGCAGAGATTACGAATCCTTCGGATAAAGGTGGTCTGGGCTGGATAAAAGTGACCGTCATCTTCTTCAGTATCCTCGCCGTCCTAGTTCACATGACTGGCTTCGTTGTCGACAAAGAAGGCTACGGAGTTCTTCTTTACATACGAAATCAAATGTTTGGACTTGCCACTCTTCTCGCCGCTGTACAAATCCTTGACTTCCTTTCTTTTCATTATCTCTTCGGTCCTTGGGCAATTATCATCGGAAATCTCATGAAGGATCTGGCAAGATTTCTTGCTGTCTTGGCTATTTTCATGCTCGGATTCTCTTGTCTCATGTGTTCTTTGAATCTTCCCATTTTTGAAAGACCTGAAAACGCCGTGTACAAACAAACTCTTACTAATGGACTTCCTTCTGGAGGTAATCCTACAATTTTAAGTAGAATTTGATAGAGACATTGAAAATTATCTAACAGTTATGGCGATAGTTATAAATTCTTTATTATCAGACACTATTAATATAAAGTCTAAAACCCAGTTTCATGAACATGACACATAAAACTATTTTATAAGAGAAAACATCAAAATGTGTTAGGAAAAATATCTGTGTTATTAGATCAATGAAAAGATTTTGTAGGCTACTGGTACGGAATTTGATCAATAATTTTACTGTTTGGTATTTAATTATTTATACGTTGACAGGCAATTTAGGATCAGTAAATATGTTTTAAGTTTCACAAGGAGAAAATTGTTTAGCGTCCCTGTCAATTATGTTGCAAAATATTTATTGCAATGGATGAGATGAATGAGAAGTGTTATTTATTTTAACTTTTGTTGTTTTTACAGTTCTTGTCACACCACTGGATGCCATTGAGCTCCTTTTCTTTGCACTGTTTGGGCTGACTAGTGCTGCGGATATGAAAATCGAGCCAGGTCATCCGGGATGGACTCTGATTCTTTTTAAAGTGTTTATTGGTGTTTACATGCTGGTGTCCGTTATTGTGCTCATCAATTTGCTCATTGCTATGATGTCCGATACTTATCAACGGATTCAAGCCCAGTCTGACATTGAATGGAAGTACGGACTCGCCAAACTTATTCGTAATATGCACAGAACAGCAGCAACTCCATCTCCAATCAATCTCTTCACCGCTTGGTTTGTCTGGATTGTAAATCAGTGCCAACGAGGTCGAGGGGGAGGTAATTATAACTTTAAAAATTTTCTCTTTCTGAATTTTTGGAATTATTTTTTGTTAATACATTGGAAGCCCAATGCATTAACATTAGAGCTTACTGTGTATTAACAAAAAATTTAGGACCTTAAGAAACTCTTCATAGAGAATATAGTATGATAATTAAGGACACTATTTTAGTTTGTCAAAATTTTTAGTTTAGATTTTTTTTTAAACAAAAACGTGATTTTATAACAAAATAATATTTTAGAACCTTTCACTGCCCTAAAATGGGATCGGAGTGGAGCGTCCCCTGGTCCTCAGCAGCAAATGGGCTCAATGGCCCCTCCAAAGAAAACGCTCTTCTCTTTTATGTTTGGAAAACCTACAGCCCAAATGCGATGGAAAAACATATTCAAAAAGGCACAAATGTCGCCGAGAGGTAAAAGATCTCAATCCGCTTATAAAAGTTTGTTGATGAGGATTAAATAATAAATAATTAATTTATCCTATTCGTAGTTATGCCTTTAGTTAATGAAATATTGAACTGAATTCCAAAGTTAAAAAGTTTCCTTGTTTATGCAGTTTCGGATGTGATGCAAAGAAGCGTTGTACAGGCTCAGGTCCAAAAAGCACATAGTCCCAATGCACCTGGAAGCCCATTTCACGGACTTGGTTCTACAGCCAGTCTGGGTGCTCAGACTCGAATTGAAACGGTTACTGACTGGATAGTTATAGGAAAGAAATACAGGGCATTAGTTGGACTGGATGAGCCAGTAGTTCCAGCCGCGGAAGCTGATATCATCATCGAAGGCTCAACTGTCAACGTTCAAGCAACGGCCTAGTGTATTAATACTTTGATCTGTAAATTATAAGTTTACATACTATTATTTTACTACTGCGATATGATACAAATACCATTAACTCCCTTTTTACTGGAATAAATTATAACTATATACTCGATTAAGCTCAAACTTTTAAATTATTATCATCAATTTTTACAATCATGTTGTTAAACCAAAATTTTTAATTCTCAATTATAACCGTCCCAATTATAGCGCAATTATTCGAATTATCTGAAACATTAAACAATTGCCAAATGGTAGCCCTGAGACGTTAATTAGCTTCATTGTTTGTATTAACTTGGTTCAATTTTCTATCATCGCTTTAGTTTTTCAAGAACGGTTGATGCTACCTTTGATGAAATCATGCTCTAATGATTCTGATCATTTTCATTTCTAAGAACTAGGAGAGTTACTAGCATGTTAACATTAAACTTTTTGCACAGAATCAGTCATATAATCAATGTGTTAAAACACTTTAATTATCCTACACAACTACATATGATATGATAGCGTGCGTGATTAACTGATTAGCTAAAATATACCTTTAAATGTATTATTTATGTAATTATTAATCGGCATTCACTTTGCGAGACTATTGCTAGATAAATGCTACTTGTTCACCCTAAGACATTACAGTTAACGTGTCTGTGTTCTCATAATCCTCATGTATATCCCCATTTTAAGATTAAAAGTATTTGCCAAACATATCGGTGTGTACAGACATTGCAGAACATCATCATAGCCAAGCGAGTGCATGTGGTTCCTGACACCTGCCTAGAATCTTTTAATCCTCATTTACACTTTTAAAAGCTTATAAAGAATTAAATATAATAATTTAGCTAACACCATTATTGGTTTGCATCATCAATAATTAACAGTGAGCACAATCGTGCTTTTTGGGACTAATTACTAAATAATAGCAATAGTCAGTGAAGTTCTTGGCGAATTAGCCCATCATTTACTAACAAAACAGTAAAAAATTAACATTCCTAAATATAAAAATACAAAAAATTGAGATAAAAAGAAAATCGTTAAAATTTGCTATTCTCATATCAATAAGTCTGAGAAGTTAGAGATAAATTATAAACAAAAATATGTCCGCCCGAGAAGATATTGTTGGAAAAATTAAACAGTGAGACTTCCCCCACTTTCTCTGGGTAACCAGACGTATTATCCTGACTAGGAGACTTGTTCTTTGATTTCAGAGATAACCAGCAAATAGCACACGTGATTGGCTGTAGAAAGTTTTCCTCCAATTTTCTGGGTAATTTTCTGGGTAACCAATCATAATTAAGGTCCTCACCACGAAACTTAGTTCTTCGATTTCAGGGAACCCTTTGCTAATTATCTCTGAATTCTACGAACTTAATCTCCTGGTCAGGACTATATGCCCGATTACCCAGAGACAGTGGGGGAAGTCTCCCTGCTTAAGTTTTACCAAAAATTTCCCTCGGGTGGGCAACTTTTTTTAGTTAAACTTTTTCTCTAACTTCAAAGTCATCATATCAAGTAGGGTTCATTGCCCTACGATAACGCGTTTTTTAGTAAATATGTACTATTTCAAGTCGAAACATTTACCCATTACATTGGGAAAATTATTCTGGCTTGGGATTTTAACCTTCTTCAATCTAAAATTAAGTAGTGGACTTGGGTCGCTAAATTTTTGGTTGGATATACATCAAGAATGTCATTCTTACGTAATTCTTGACTTGAGTCATAAAGACGAGCACTATCAATTGGAGGTGACAAACAGACCACTTTTTGTTTACGATACAGACATGTTTGAAACAGTGATGTTGGGGAGAATGGAGGAAGAAGATGGGGAAGCAAGTTATTTCGTAGGAAAAGATTCGAAGACTTGGCTTGACATTGCAAATCTTCTACATGCAAGATCAAGATGCATCTCCCTGACATTTCAGAATGGTAATTTGTACGGGTCTGTGAAGATGTTGTTCATTGCGTCATCATTGACAAATACCTATGCACGTACTTTTACAAAAATATACATCGACATGCTAGTGCATAAATATCTAGCACATGCCATTTTTAAAAAATTGGGTCGAGAAATGGCAGTAGCCTATTACGCCGGATATGAAGCAGCGTACAATCGTTGCCGGGATTTGTCCCATTTCAGACTCATCGTGAAATCCTCTGTTTCCAAAGGGAGACAGTCATCTGAATATGTATATTTGACATGTGGGAACTGTTTAAAATTAATTTGGGTGCAAGTTCGGTGTAGAAATAAAAAATTAGCGCACGAAAAAGAAATCCAACGATGTCAAAGTTGGATTAAAGGAAATGAAACTGAATTGTCAAAGCGAGTCACAAATTATGCCCTTTGTGCAGGTCATACCAAATCTTGGCATACGGCACATCGATACCATGGAGAGCGTTTGGCGAATGATCACAGAATGTTTCTAGACATAAATGTAAATGAGCATGTTCTTGTCTTTCTTGAATTATTGGCACGCCGAGGAAATGACTCGTTGTATGTTATAGGCTTAAAAGGCTTTAAGGTGCACGATACAAATTACCAAAATACTATTTTCGTTTCCTTTTTACATAATACAATTCTGTGCGAGGCCGATGAAAGATTAAGCAGCTTATTCAAAGGTACTTCAGTTCCAGTTAGAAAAACTGGATTTGCCTTCATCACTTGCCACTCGTTGACAAACCCTTTGTCGTACTATATTTACTTGAAACCTTACCAAGACAATGCCTGGTACTGTATCATGGCTTCAATATTTCTGATGTCTTTGTCAATTTTTTACATATTTAGAAATCTTGGAATAATCCGATCTCACATCATCGTGATTTCAATCGCTTTGTACAACGTGGATAGCCCCACTGTTGAATCAAAAACTTTGAAATTTAAGGTCATTATTGTCGGATGGTCAATAGCCGTGGTCGTGTTGTCAAATGCTTATCTTGGAATTGCAACAACGGATTTAACTGCGCCAAGAAAAAAGACATATCCGACGACATTTAG
>JAAAYG020013397.1:0-22145 GCA_009936455.2 Tomocerus minor
TGACGTGCTGTTCCGTAGTAGGTGGTTGTGAGTAGTGATAGTGGAGGTTGCAAGTCTGGATTTGCATACTCCACAAATATTAAATTACTCTAAACTGAAAGTTAGTATACTTTGTTTTGATGTAAAATTTATTATAATGCTTGCATCTCTATCTCTGCTGTTTGAAGTGTGGGCTGTACACATTAGAGACCAAAGCCAGCAAGGATATTTATAATGCAAGTGACCAGCATATTATTCGCTTTTACATAGCCAGTATCTTTTTCTCGTGAGAGTCAAAAGGTTGAAAACATTTCTAATTTTATTTTATTCGTTACAACTATCCTCCTCTCATCCTGTACAGCCTTTTCTAGTGTTGCACGGAAATTAGATACACTGCAATTCAAGTTTACCAGATGATTGCTTGATACCGACAAAAAGATAGGTAAATGTTAGATTGCACTGTTGGTTCTAGCACATTAATCCCAAAGAGAAACTCTTCACGTAGAAACATTGCGTCTTTGGTGCATTTAGCCACTAAATAAATAACTGTATCTCACAAAGAGCATAACTACAGCTCACAAATGAACACCAAATACCGGAGTGAATTAATTAACATTAATATTCGATATGACTACTGAAATAACTTCCCATTTGTCATCAGGCCACCAAATGTTTAACTTTTATAAAGCCTTTCTAACTATTCAAAGACAATTTATGTGCATAATATATCACTCCTTAATTTACTCTGTTCTACAAGACCATTTCTGACAGCAGAGAGGAGGAGATTCTTTTTTCTTCTTTCCACATTTCCAGTCATTTAAAGACTATTTTTGCAGCTCTTATTCTAATCAAACATTCTTTGATTGATTCAGCTTTATTAAAAGTGACAAAGGCCATCCAATTACATCAGAACTGAACTCAGCTACGTATATCCACACCGCTTTTCACCAAAAGTCACATCCTAACATAAGAACTACACGCTACTCTTACGACTATATTTTATTATTACATATAATGTGTTGCATTTTATAAACAATAACAACATACTAAGTGAAAACAAGACAAACATATCGTTCCTTTTCAATTCCAAATGTCGCTTTAACAAATCCACCAATGTCAGGATAAATCACCATAAACCCATTTTCGAGGCAGTTTATTCTATGCCATTGCTGCACAATGCTTAACTGATGTTACTCTACTTGCCACAAAGTTTACCTTGGGGAAAGATACATTTGATCTCTCATATACCGAAAACAGCCCTCAGTACCTGATATCCTCACTACCTTTGCTAGGGAAGTTTCCCTCCTTTCAAAAATTGAGTGAATTTGTAATTTACAAAATAGCTTATTTATGCACACGTTTTTAGTTTAAATTTTATGCACCGTATTCTTCTTACCCATAAATTAAACAATTCTTGGATAAAAGAAATTAACTAGTACAAATCTTTTGATTTTATCTTGAATAGCTTGCAGTTGTAGCTTAATTTGGAGGGCTAATATACATATTGCCAAATCATAAATAGAAATAGCACAACAATGAAGCAGTGTTCCCATAACCTTATCCGTCACTAATCTTTTGAGAGAATACATTCCAGCACTAGCCACCTTTACTCTAGTGTCAACATACTTTAAATGTAATTTAAAGTATGTTTCAAGTTCAACTCAATGAAAACCATCAATCATGCTGTAATGTAACTATATAATAGTGTAACAGTTAGGCATTTAAACAATTTTCATCTGATGGATCTGTAGAATTATATGTAATCTGTAATAAACTACTAACTACTTATTCCATACCACCAATTTCATGTGAAGGTTATTATTGTTATTGCGTATTTACTTTATTATTGTTTATTGGTAAAATTACTCTTTTACATCAATTCATTTGTACAATTCAAATGTACTAGCAAATAAACGCAGGCAATGTAGAACTTCGAAAACATCAAAGCACTTTATGAATACCATGAACCAATTGATGGTATAGTTAAGGAATCTTTGGAATTAATTTGCAAATGATATATTACCGAGAGCTGTCAGGTAAAACGCAACATTGCATTGCTACAATGTTATCAATAACTATTGCATGATTGAGCTGTACAAAATAATTTACCAATTCAGTGCGAAATACAGGCAGTAATTGCAATATCAGAAAACGGCATTTGAATATAATATTTGTAAGTGTAAGTGTATACCAAATCTATATGCACAGGGATACTATGCGATACAAGTACAATAAAAGTATTTTGCTTTAAATGCACCTAATAATGCAACAAAGAAGAGGAAATGATCTTCGTGCATTTAATGAGCATTCACGAAAAAATTATATGAAGAAGACATCATATTAGTTAATATTGTTATATCCTTCAGCCCTAAAAGTAGAAAATGTTTGTCATCATGAAATAAATTAGCAAAAAGTCCTTGCCAGAACCAATGCCATACAGTTAGCAAATAGTTTGACACATTCTACATTACTTATACATTCAAGAGTTTAATATTACATTAAATTATTTGGATTTTCAATTATATCCTGTCCCAAAGTTCACTTAATTTTGAAAAATGGCCACAGGAAATAATTTTTCCTATGCAATATTGTCAATTGCTTTCCTCGTGATTTTACAAGGAGGGATTCAGCTTATTGATGGAATGGATCTCAGTAAAATTAAACTTTCTTGCAAAGGGCACCCTGTATCCGTGGATGAAAAAGCACTCGCTCTTGGTCTAAAATGTAAGTCGGAGCTGGAAGTGTCTAGGAAAGCTGCAAACCTGAGTACTGATGGAATGGACTTTGCTCTCTGTGCTGTTGCATGCGTTCTGAAAAAGGAAAATCTTGTAGGTATCACTGCCACATTACTCATTACTTAAACTATTCCCACTAATCCAAAGGGTATTTTTATGCACTTAACGAGTACTTGACAGGAACCTGTGAGATGTCATGCCTTGCGATAAGAATTTTAAAATTTCTCCATAACTCTAATTTAAAATACAAAATTTTCCATAGACTCCGACAGTTAGGGAAAGCTTAAAAGGTTTCAAAAAATATCCAAAACAAGAGGAAAAAATTCTTTAGGGCACAGGTTTCTGACTTGCAACTTTGTCTTTCTAAATATACGATGAAAACCTAAACACATTTCTTCAATGCATTTCCCCCACTCCAAAAACCCTAAATTTTTCCTAAACAGAATTTATTTTTGAAAATGTTGGAAACCAGTGCCCTTAAAAAATACCCTACAACGATGTTTATTTCATTGCTCTACATTAAGCTACTGTCCTTGAATCAGGGTTGAAAATCTTGTCAACCCTTCATCCTTAAGATATGTTAATTGCTAGCATCTGTAAATGTCCTAACTTTCTGTAGGTTACCGATAAAGGATACCCAAATGTCAAAAATTTGGAAAAATTCTATCATTTGTTATCAAATGTTCCGAGAACAGCGCAAGAACCTCTGAAGCTGCAGATAAAGAGTTGCTTTGAAAAATTTTCAAGTAAGACACTAAATCGATGAGAGTAGCACATTGATTTTCTTATTAAAAATATATTAATTTTATCTTATTCTCATAAAGCAGTGAATTTCTAATAAAAATACTACATTTTATTTAAGATGACACTGTTTTGGACATGGAAAATCCAACAAACTGTTGGGGATTGGTGTCTCTAGGACTGTGTGCCAAAGGTGGTGTTGAAGAAGCGTGTGCTGGTGACGATGATGGTGAAACTACAACCGAAGAAGCATCGCTAGAGTCTACAGAAGACAAATCGTAAACTTTTTTCAATCATTGTAAGTTTTCTAATTGGATCAGAAGTAATCTGAAATGAAAAATAAAATCAAACAATCATTCGGCTAGTATTACTTACGTAGCTTTGTTGAAATGTACATCATTGTGTTTGCATGAGAGAGGTACATAATTAAAACGAGTCACTTAATAAAATTATACTAATCTCATGAGTTGATGAATTGACTGAAGTACTTTGTTGTATAATCAAAATTGTGTTTTCAGTACTTCAAGTGCATAATTTATTCCTACCATGCATTTTTCTAACTTTAGGATTTCTACTTTATTCTTCGCAATTTAATGCATATAGCAAATGTATGCTGCAGAAATGAAATTCGGAAGTCTTTCATTCCAAATTCAGAAATTACAGAGACACAATTGGCTCATTGAAAGTGATTGACAATGCCCTTATCAAATTGGCGTGTTACGTGCGCTGCATGACCTATTCATAACAGTTTCAACCACAAATCATACTTAGGTATATTGTAATGAGTAATGAGCAGTGCTAGATTCGATCAGATTCATGTATCAATAGAAAAACTAGCCTTGAACAACCCAAACAGACACGTAAGTACAACGCACGAGTGTCAACTCATAGTATTTAATCGCCAAAAGGGCACTGGTTGCTTAACCCTCGAATTACAATGATACCTCACATCTCTATAAGTGAGGAACACAATAGAATCAACAAATTGTTATTAGACATGATTGACAGATTCTATTACTTGCCATATTTTCCATGTTCGGTAAAATAGTTGTATTGTACTCCATTGCTATTAAGGCTAAAAAGTATACCATGCATGGATGCAGATGCAACTTGGCAAATACTTATAGAGATACCTTAATCGATTGATATCTAGGTATGCAAAGGGTGACATACAGGTGGTGATGCAAGTGGCAATGCTCATCATTCAATTAAGAAGTGATTATAATTATGTCGAAATGCATTCAGTATTGGATATAGTCTTGATGCATGCACCAACCTTGTTTCTAATACGTATTTCTGTATCGTTAACAATAGAAGCGTAATTTAAGCCACTAACATTGCACTGTCACAATCTCGCAATTGACATAATTTTTACTATTGTCGCTAATTGGGACTTGTAATTATACGAAGCAACACTTTTAATTAGTGACGTATTCAATGATGATTATCTTAGGTTTACCTTAGTTCATACCGATCGGCGATCTTGCGACTCTCAATACTTTCCCAGTTGAATATGTTGAGCCATAATACTCGGAATCAGTATGCAAACTACATTCCATCGCTTGTGTAAGCACATCGATTAAATACTGGAAGCAATATGATAATTTTGATAAGGTTATACTCGAACTTGAACCCTGTCTATGCCAAGTGAGGAGGGGATGCCTGCATTTTTCCCTGGTATCGGAAATGCTGATAAAGTAAAATAGGAAGATTAGGCTGTATTAGTTTTTCCCTAGGAATTCCACTCTCAGAAACATGGGCTTTATATAACCCTTGAATGTAAGTACACTTGTAGAACACGAACTCTGTGCGTGTATTAAATTAATCTGTTAGTGGCACCTAGAACTGTTTAATCATTACAGCTGCTATCTTTAATTATTACACTAATTATAAAAATATTCGTACCTAACCTAACCTAACCTATCCTCGCCCCTCGCACTCTCCTTAATGTATGCAAGTAAATTCATCTAGTTTAATTAACTGTACATAATAACAGTCATAATGTCATAAACTAATAAATAGTCAGGTGGGTAAAACATTAAGGACTCATTCCACACGATTTGCATTAAAACGGCCGGCTACTCTTTACATGTTAAACTTGTCGCTGAACTCTTTGAATCTCAGGCAAGCCACACGACTCACACAAAACCGATTTTAATGTGAATTACGCCAATATAATCCTAGAAATATTATCCACGTTTTAGATGATTCGAAATTTCGGATAAATTGTTTCTCTGTTTAAAAAAATTAAAGTGATGAAATGAAAATGCGCACTGAAATTGAATTAATTTTGCTGTCATGGAGGGGAGACTGTAGAAAATGTCTCATTTTATATTGGACCTGGCGAAAATATGACATTTTGATTTTCAGAATTTCGTATTGCACTGAACGACTATTCAAAATTAAAAAAGGTAATTTTGCATCCATCATGGTCTGTAATTAAAAGAAAATATGTGTAATGGTAATTAAATGCCATAGATGAAATTATTCTCCAAAATATTACGCCATTGAAAAGTTGAGGTTGCAAAATCTCTCATTTTCTCCATTGACCTTTTACTAATGATAATTTTGTTCTGCGCCTTTTTATTTATTTCGTACAACCTTTTTTGAGGACAACACACACAATATGTTTACATTATAGCTGTACATAATGTAATTTAAGGGGATATGAAGGACATACAAATTAGAGCAGACTGCTCAGGAAAGCCGAGAATGGCGAGACTGGACCTTTACAATTCCATGGATTTAATCTAGTATAAATGTAAAGGTAATCACAAGGTACTTGGAAAAGAAGAATATGAGTGGTTTTTATCCCTTTGTAGCTTGTAGTCATCAGATTTATAAAAATGCAAATCAACATGTGTAAATTGTTTGTTACATGCATAATATTTTTGTTATCAAAATATGACTTATCTTACAAGCATTCAAATAAAGATAAAATGGAATAGTTCCTGTTATCCATCAAGAATTGTCGACATTGGTAATATTAATTGTAATGAGTAGATAAGAGGGCGTCACTCAAGTATCTTCGATCATTTCTCATATCACAACCACCACCACCGATGATAGTTATATAAACACCTAATTTATATTTATGTACAACTGTAATACTTACCCGCCTACAATTTTACATGTGTGAAAATGTTTATATGTTTAAAGGTAATCTAACAATTCTTTTTGCTACACTATGTCCAGTTTGTATACAGCTAAATCGTTAGTAAGAAATTTTTCTGAAAATGATTCCCCTCTTTCATTAAATAAGTATAGTTGTGAGCAATTACTAATTTTATAAGGAATGAACATGGCTTTGTTAATACAACAAAATTCCGTTCAGTTTTGAGAAGTCAATTGCAGTTTCTAAACTCACATAGATGGGCAAAATACATAGTAAAGTATTTTGAAAATACTTTATTCAAAATACAAAAATTTTAAGCCATAAAATACAAAATACATTTCCTTTTCCTTGAAAATACGAATTACTGCATTTAAAATACATTTTTTGGGGTCCAAAATAAAATATACGTATTTTGAAAATACTTTTACCATTTCCTGAAAATGAATATTTTGATGACGATATAAACAAAGTTTAACAATCCCCTTTTTAACTTTTAATTTTAGATAAATTATTTTATTCCATGCAATGAAGATTGAAGTGTTCGATTGCCAAAAATATTCAGATACTGAAATTATAATTATTTTAAATTGGTTAGATTTTTACATCGTTGCATTTGAAAATCCCTTTATCGCCGTGTAGACTTGAAACGGAGACTGCACTTTAACACATTTGCCCCCAATTTAGTCGTATTTTTTTACTTTAAAATATATATATGTACACATCAAGGTCGTATTGACGGGGTGGCCTAAGGCAAAATGCCCCCAATACTTAGAAAATAAATTTTGGAAAAATGAACTTTTCCACGCTTTGTGCGAATTAAATAAATGTCATCAATTTTTGGGCTAAAACCGCGTTTTTTTGGGAACGTTTGAAAATATTGTATAAAATGTGTTTGCCTTTGTCCCCCCTGAAACTGAAGCCTAAATACAACATTGATACCCATTATGTACCACCTTAAATTAAGATAATAAATGGCCTTAATTCGTTTCTGGTTTGTATTGCATCAACATCAAAATTCATGTTGAAGGTGGGTTGGCAAACTGGACAATAATTTTGGAATATCAATCTAAAAATGGCTGAAATTCTGTCTATTATATTTTCGAATAGTGAAGGGCAATTGGATTTTTAATACTATGCATTTCTCTGCATGGTCGACGTTCTAGAAATCACATTATTATTGTACATTTTATACTAAGCGTACTAATGAACCGCATAAAATTTATTTTGTATTTTGACAGATCAAAAATGCCTTTAAAATACAATTTTTTTTAATTCTCAAGATGCAAAATACAAAATTTATTTAAAAAAACTTTAAATACATGTATTTTGTCCATCTATGAAAACTCAACAAAACATAAATCACCCTTTTCGCATTTCTCATTCACGTTTAATTTGTACACTTGCTACACTTAACAAGTTACACTTGGTAATACCGTGGCCAGTTTTATTTAAGGGATTTGCATTAGTAATTTGTTAATTAATCTTTGGAAGATATCAATAGTACTCATAAGTTTAATTTGTATATGCATGCACTGAACTATGTGGCACTATACTTTAATCCTAAGTTCTCATTGAAACAATTCATTACAGTAATTGAAAGCATGACAGCTAATAAGTACAAGATTAAAGTTTTACTAGTAAAATCACATGTCATTTTTAAACAAACATTTTTGAGTGACGTTTGCTAATCATTAATTAGTGTAAGCATTAGGAATTATTGACAAGTGCGAAATCGTCCGTAAACCAATATTGAGCAATATGAAGGTTGTATATATTTATACTTATTAAAGTCTATTTCTACTTATCATTCGACTTGTTTCAATTAATCTGGAAGAGCACGCGGGCTAGGAGTTGGCACATATATTTGGAATATATTATAGTACTAGCACTTATTATACGATTAATAAGTAAGTGCGAAAGCTGCGATTCGATTGTTGGTTTTAGACAAGACACGTTTGTATCCTTCTCTTATCATTTTCATGACAATTTCCGAGATAATGGATTGGTTTAATAGTCGGTGTATGTATACGGAGTAGAGACACTTTGATCCGGATTTATCCCAGTTCTTTCTCGTTCAGAAAATCTAAAGGTATACTTTTGACTCCAACTCACTCATAAAACTAACCATTTTTGAACAACGCAATTAAAATCAATGATAATTTGCGTAAGTATGATAATTTGAGTTTTAAACTTTATAAATTGCTAATCCAATAAGATTTAGAGTCGGGAAAGTTAGTGCTGGGAGAACAATGGCAACCGCTAGAGGAGTTACTCCACTGTGGAAATGGGCACGGACGAATGCTAGAATCCGAAACGAATACGTCATTGAGTCTCTTGCGGAATTCCTTGGAACGGCTGTTTTATGTGTAAGTAATTTTCACAATTCAGTTCCTCGACTTACAAATCTTTTAGACAGATCCATTGAGCAATGCCCTTGTCATTAGTACTAATAAGAAGCTAACTTTCTCAATTCTTATTAAACATCTTAGAAATGAATATTTTGAATGTTATTATGCATTTAATGTAAGTTAGGAAACTTTTGTCAATTATATTTCAATATGCTACTGCTCGAACTACATATAACAAGTGAACCCTTTCATTTCCAGAAGCTAATCAGAAACTTTAAACGAAATACTGTCTTCAAAACTGTCAATGCTAATCAGCAACAGTTTTTCTTTTGAAGATCTCATCGTATTTTGAACTTCTTTAACTTACAAGCTATCATTTGAACTAATTGAATATTTTAGCCAGTTCTTCCTTTCTTTCTTAATTTCTACACAGTAAACAGTATAGCACCACTCAAACACAATGTTTATATAAGAAAATTAAAGCCCAAGAATTGTTTGAGTTTAGGGAAGTGGTGTTTTTCATATGTAGCAACCTTGTTTACATGATTGATAAAAATGTATGTAAGTCAGGTATAGCATACAATATAACATTAACACACAATAATTACACGAAAGGGGCAATACGATATTTTTCCTTAAATGAAATTCAGTTACCTATATACAGTCAACAGTGGACGCATGCAGATATACACTTACTGTGAACTGTTGAATTTAGTGGGTTAGTTTTGTTGTAGTTGCAACAACGACGCTCAATTAACAGTAGGTACCTAACATTGCCTTTCCGTTAAAAATGCCATACTACTTACTACCTATCAGGTATGAGAAGGCGCATTACAACAAGTTTTCTCTTTCACTGAAAATTCTGAATTCCGAGAAAGTATGCGTATGTGGGTTTTTATTCAACAAGATGTACCTGTCGCACGTATGATAAACTAGTTGCAAATTGAATGTAGAAACATAGATGATGGAATATCGACCTTTCACTACTTTTACAAATATTGCTTGTGAATTAGAGTCACGTTCATATACAATAGTGTACAGCACGCTGATGGAAATATATAATATGTGAACATTCAGTATGCTTGCTCGCTGCAGTGATCCTATTTTCCACCGAAACCTCCCTTTATACCCCAAAACAGTTAGCTATAGAAAGTTTGGTACTGAGAGTCTGTATTAGACTGAACGTGTAAATAATCTAGAAAGTTTTTTGAAACCTACCTAATAAACATTCTCTTATGAAGTAGAAAATTCTTTTGTAAGTAAAAGCAAGAAACTGTTGGAATCGGCGTGCCTTGTCAGGATGACATGTAAATTTTGTTCACAATTCATTGTAGTTGCAGAATCCTGTTATTTTTTTGTCAAAATCAGACATATGCATATGGTGTCTTATCAATCCTATTTTCAGGAGCATAACATATAAAAGTAGGTGCAGGGCCCAATGCGTGAGAGGTTTTGGGATGTCATATGTCAGTATATGGAATGAGGTATACAGTACATAAAGAAAATGAAAAAGGTCAGATGTGTCTTATTCAATGTGATCTTACAGAAACCATACTTGAACTTCCGTTGTCTCCCTTTTCAAATAAATTGAGATTTCCGGGTGCAATTATGCAGAGAAAAACAATTGGATAGAGTACTTACATTTACATCATGCCCACATACATTCGACCATAGATCTGCACTTACAAACTCAAATGGGTAATGGATTCAAATACTTCAAAGAACTGTAGAAAGGTCGAGTCCTTCCACGTTTTCTATAGTTCTTTGTAGTCTGAAGGGCATCTGAGTAGTTATTGTAGTTGTCAGCCTACTTTGTCAGAATGGTAGCGTCTGTCTTTCTGTCGCTCTAGTTATCTATCCGGTGTACTCCATTCCATAACTCAGGAATGGATTCACATAATTCGTTCAAACTTGGCACATGTATAGCTAGGGCCAAGGAACAAGTGCAGTGCAAAAATTGACCACGTCGAAAGACCCTTTCCCTTGGGCACACAGTTTTTTCCGTCTACCTTGACACTAATGCCTGAGACATAGTAAAGCTGACACCAAATAAACTGCGCGTAGATACAACCAAAACAACTGCCAACAGTCAGTCGTCAGTAGCCAATCAGTGGTACTCAGTAGTAGTCAGTAGTCCATCAGTTAGAAGTCAATCCCACATTAAAAACCAACGACACCTACTTTTGTATACCTGTCATTTTACCACAGTTTAATCTATTTCTACTTCTTTCAGGAATATGAAAGAGGTTTTCAGTAGTTTTTATAACACAGGAAAAGAAATGGAAAGTGCTTTATTGAGAGACAAGTAGGATCGAAAAATAGTTGGCCTTAAATATTGGTATTCTAGTCTGAACAAATGCAGAGTAGATGTAGTACATAAAATAAAGTTTAATTTGGAAAAAAATAATTCATATAGAAAAATCGGACAGAAAATAGCTTTTTATGAGATTTTTTAACTCCGGGCCGGGTATTCTATGATAAGAGGTACTACAAACAAGAGTTGCTAATATATAGACTATAGATTAGTTCTAAAGTCATTTACTATAAATGTAATTTTTTTGTGGAATTTTATTCCGAGACAGATCCCTGCCAAAGTTGTTTTCGATATTTGTTAAGCACGCAATGTTAGTTATGTAACCAGTAAGTAGGGACTGTTGCTGAACTTAATTGCGTAGTATATGATATGATAATCAATATATAGGATTAACGAGTTTAAAAAAATCATTCAAGTAATATTTTAATGCGGATAATGCTCTCAGTGTTATTCGGTTAAACTGGTGTGGGTTTACGTTATAATTTGTAATACCTCGTATTCAATAATACTTTAATACCTATCTGATAAGTGTGTAAACGCTCGAGAAGTCAATGGTACATTGATCACTTAAAAGTTGATTCATGAAAGCGAACCCAGAATTCTGTGTTTATTCGCGAAATTAAAACGAACACGATCTTGTGCAGTGATAACGATCGTATAATCCACATATCTAAAAGGAACAATAATTGCTTTTTTTCAGTTCTATGCATTTGGATGTTCAGCACAGTTTCACATCATGAACAGTGTAGGAGAAACACCACAACCTTTTATGATGGCTGTTTTCGGTGGAGTATTTGGCCTCATGATAGCAGTTTTCATTTTCGGCGGAATATCGGGTATAACAATTAAATATGGATGTTATGTGTTGAAGAATTCTATTACAAGAGCCTTAGCTTAAGGATGAGACTTAGCTTTTACGAATTGTTATAAATGCTGAAGGAGTGATTAATAAATTTGTATTTTACAGGAGCTCATTTAAATCCAGCAGTCTCATTAGGTCTAGCCATTGCAGGGGAAGTTAGTTGGCTTAAACTTCCTGCATACATTGCTGCACAAATGTTTGGGGCTTACATTGGTTCTCTTCTTGGCTATGCCTTATATATAGGTTTGTACATTATGAGAAATAATTCCTCTTAAACCATTGACCATTTCTATTAACAATTATATCTGTTATAAAGAAAATTTTCAGCTTTTACGGTGTATTGGTGTAAATAGTAAAGTTAAAAAATGGTCATCAGATACCATATCTAACCAGGCCACTTTTCGAATACATGTCTACTTCGTGAACCAAGTCGGCCATCCGACCATATAGATAGTATACCATATCTGAATAGATTATCTATGTTATAAAACAATTTTTTTTGTTTCAGATGACTTAATAAACCTTTACGGTTTAAATGGGAGTTCAATGAGTCTGCCCGAAGCAGTTCCAGGACTGGCTAGCTTATTCAGTCCCTTAAAACCAGGAATTTCGCTTGGAGTCGGTATTGCAGATCAGGTGTGTAGCAATAAATAATATAATATTGTTAAACAGAACAATTTTTTGAGCATTCGTTAATGTTCAAAAAACACTGTTTATCTTCGGCATTGACGTAGATACTGGATGAGACACATGTAACTTTAGCCAATTTAATATAATTTCATGTAATTAGTCAGTAGTATTTACTTAATGTTTGAGAAAATTTCTCCGTGTTGATTCCTAGTTTGTAGAATGCGGTTGGTTAGTATACAATGCAATGCAAATAAACACTTGATTAAGTAACCCGTCTCAAAGTCCAAAATTAGCAGCTAGACTCATATGTATGATCTTCGGGAAGTAAAACATACATTTCCGTTCGACATATCCTTCATTTCTGTGATTTGATTAATTTAGCTGAATTAAAGCATATCGCAGTGAAGTGCAAACCAACATGAGCACATGTAGCTTCAATATTGACAAAACTGTTCAAACTAACAAAAATATTTATTATTTCTTGTCGTTGCAGACTGTTTGCGTTGCCGTTCTTTTGATGTCCATCTTTGCACTGATTGATAAATTGAATATGAAAGTTCAGAGAGGGATGCTGGCTTTCTTCGTCTGTCTGGTCGTGTCAGCTCAGGCATTCTGTTATGACGTTAATGCTGGAGCTGTTTTAAACCCTGCAAGAGATCTTGGGCCAAGACTAGCAGCATTGACAGTCGGTTTCAAAGTAGAAACCGTCATGGAAAATATATACAAGTAAGTAGCTACTTGAGAAAATAGCAAAGTAATGTACAGGGTTACCCTTAGTTAGTACCATGCTTTGAACGATAATGACAAAAACTAGTGCACCTAAAAATGAACAAAACATTTCTGAAACGCTGACATTCTAAAACTTAAAGATTTGCTGGACATTGGAGCCAAGAATATACCACCAAAATCAAAATTCTGGAATAGTCTGTGAAAATATCGGCTGGCGAAGTTTAGTTTTTCACCCTTTTGGCCCTAAATGTCATACAAATCTTTAATTACCATGCATCAATCTTCTTTTTAGAATGCCAGATTTTAAGAAATGAAAAGGACGTATTGTAGGTGTACAAGTTCTTGAGATATTTGCGGTCAAAACATGGTTCTAACTTATGGGTACCCTGTGCCTGTTCATCTGCTATAGTAAAATCTATTTATAAATACTGTCTACTCTTTCATCCACCCACGTTGGCGATATTATTAGCTGTTCAAATATTGACTTGTCTGTCGCTTCTTTTCAGGGGAGAAACTCAGCAATGGTGGTTGGTCGGTCTTATCGGTCCAATGTTAGGAGGAGCTATCGGAACAATTATTTACATTTTCTGTGTTGGAGCTCATTTGAAAGACGAAGAGGAAGAGAAGCAGGTCACTAAAATTGCTTTACAGAGTGCAGACCCAGGTGATTGGCGTTCCACACAATTTGTCCCTAAAGTCAAAACCCCGAACCACAATAACAACGGTGTGGCACAACACCAACCTTCTTATCTAGACAATAACAATATTCCCCATCAGTATCAAGGACATCCAAATCAAGGATACCAAAGAGGTATATATCTACAAAATAACTAAAATCCTCTACACACTTACAAAGAAAAATGAGCAGTTTATATTAACTAAAATTATTTTTGTAATATTAAGGTCCTGGGCCAGAAAATGTCAGATATCCTAACGGGTATCAGTGATCTTAATGATTTGACTGATACCTACTACAAGTACAACAACCAAAAAATATTATGCAGAACAGCGCAAACTGTTTTCGTCTGTAGCGTAGTTAGAGGATTGGGAATTGAACAGATTTGACGCTACCATGTGAAGAAAAGCAAGAGAAAAAAGTACGTTAATGCTATGACAGGAAGCTCTTGTTTTCATTCTCCCATTTTTTATGTCTGTTGAAGATTCGCTACTTGACTCGTCTTGATGAACACTACTTATAATATAGTTCAGATTCCGAATTTCATATATATCTATTTTTATTTATGCTCCTCAAATTGCGATACGAAGCCATGTCGAAAACAAACCATTGTAATCATTTTGAATTTTTCTACTGTTATCAACCGTTGCGTGATAATAATAAAATCACTATTTCCAAGATCCAAAGTTTGCATTTAGTTCTAATGTATACTCATGTTTATGTCATTATTGTGCGTGGGTACTTCCGAGAATAATACTGCGGTTAGTATATTGCTTTGTGGTGATGTTTTGTGTCTCCCTCAGTTAAGTTATCCTTTCCCAATAATCCGCATTGCTGGTGCATGCCATGGATAATAGATACTCTCCCTCCCCCTCTCTCTTGCATGCAATTCGCGGTAGCTGTTATGTTATTTGCAATCGGCTACACCGTGCTAATGTATTATACCATGACCATGGAGATTACAAATATTTTGGTAATTAGCACATTCGAACCTTTTGATTTTATTGCATTCGAATTTCACAGAATACTTGAATTAATTCTAAGGTATTTAGAGACAAATAATTCCGGAATGATTTTCAGTACAACATAACCTGCCTTTTGAAATAGCATTTCAATTCGTTAGAACAACATAAATACATTCATTACCTGCCCAGATAATATCACTCCATATTCAGGGAATCATTTTAATTGCTACTGATACGTGACGTGAACTAACTGTAAGTCCTGACCCTTTCACATTGTACTTGTGGTATAACTAACAAACGCTGAATATGCATAAAAACCCGGAGCCGCAACATGCACATCATGATTCGGATGATGAAAATATTGATTATGAGAAAATGGCACGAATGGAGCTCATGAGACTTCAACGCCAATATCGTCTAATGGAAGGGGATCAACATGATGCGGCTGAAGAATCTGGTACTAAGATGTCTCGACAACTTCGCATACTCGATGTTCTGAAGAAAGAGCAAGAAGACTTAGAAACTGATTTGAGCAATGCTGCATGTCAACAAAATAAGCTGGCAGATAGCAAAAATTTGAAGTTTATTTCTGAACTCCTTCAACGTTATGAGCGATATCAAACGGAAATTAATTACTGTCTTGAAACCATCAAGGAGATTGAGCATCAAGTTGATAGCATTACTCAGAGAGTTATTACCCAGAATTTAAAAATTATGGGCTTATTCGGACAGTCTCTGACTCCATCGAAGGCTGAAAAACGTCTCGGAATATTAGAAAACAGATTATATCAGGTAATTTCACTCACGAATGCCAACTGAGCGGCGCAGCATTAATAATCATTTATTAGAATTGTTGCCGCACCGGCTATTATCCTGCTAGTAACATTTTCCTGCTTATGTATTTAGAAAACCACGAAATACGATACTTTAGTCTTTCAAAACGACAGGCTTCGAGAGAGTATCAACAATATTCTCGCAGAAAGAGCTGCATATCACAAAAGAAGTGTTTTTGTTAGGAAGTGCAATATAAAAATTAAAGAACGGATGATGGAACTCGTTGATGCTACTACATCAATTTACGATACAAGGTAGATTTGCCGAAATAAGCTTTTATCTTTATCCATTCGATATATCATTTGCCTTTTTGTCATTCCTAACCCTAAGACATTTTTAATAAAGAGATGAATACGCAATGAAAATCAAAGCTATTCGCGAGAAGGATGAAAAGGAAGCTCGGCTTCATATACACGAATTAGCAGAACTTCAAAGAATGACGCATGATAGCAAAAAATTTCATTCTTTCATGAATAGTAAATTACGTAGTAGAGGAGAATTTGAAGAAGAAGAGCAGCGCCAAGGTAGTTTTGTTGACACATTGATAAATGCCATCATAATTCATAGTCCATTTCTCCACAAATATTTGATTCAGGTCCTTATCATATTTGATTAGAATGTTTGTGAATTTCATGAAATCCTGAACTGTTAAATAATTAGGGATAGAAAGAAGTTAATTGTGTACGCTAATATATGAATTTTGAAAACAGTGAGACATTTATTGACAAAGGAAAAGGAATTGGACGTCACAGTCCTCGTTTACAAGAGGACGTTCAAAAAAATACTGGCACTAGGTTTTACAAACGATATCGATAAACTCAATGTACATTATTTTGAAGAAGAGCAAACGAACTTTTCCAGATTTCAGTATCTGAATGATTTACATAATGAGGTACGTGGGACACTGCTAATATTATCAATCCAAATCAAGTTCTATATTTAATAGTTGATATATTATGCATGACTTCTAAGATGATAATAATATAATATAATAGTATAGAATGTTGTCTTTCCGTATACTAACTCCGTAAGAAACTTTCCCCAAACTTTCACCATCACTTTAACTAACATGATGGAGATTTTTGTGTGGGGAAAGTTGGTAATCAATTCGTAATTAAAATGATTGCAAGGAAAGGGCTATACGAATAAGAATAATGTTTTAAAAACAAAAAGAATGTTGCAGGTAATTCAGTTGGGTCAAATCGGAACAACTGCAGTAACCAAAATTTGTTTTAAATCAGATTGAGGTGATTGGGGAATGCGTGCACTTGGTAAAAGAGGAAATAGAGAAAGATGTAATATTCCAAAGGGATGAGGCCATGCAGCGAGTTAAAACACTGGAAGATATGGAACGCGAACTAGAAGAAAATAGAGATTTTCTGGATGGTCAGGATGAAATTCTAGTTGCACTGGAAGAGGAAATGAGGGAATGCTTACTAGAGTTTCAAAAGGTGTTTTATTCTTTGGGATGCGAAGAGACTTTTAAAAATTTCCTCGGTTAGTTTCCACTTTGCATATAAATACAAAAAGTACGAGTCACCAGTTAGCTTAAAAAGGAAGTGCTAATAAAAGAGTTTTGATTATTATTCATTGGAGGAGATTTCGGATGATTTTCAGGCAACCAGAATGGTATAACTGCAGAAAACTTCTGTCTCAACTTCAAAATATTAGAAAACAAAATGGAAGAATTGCTTCTGCTGAGAGCTGCTTTCGGGCTTCGACGCTCTGTAGAGCTGGAGGGTGGCTCCTTGCTCATGAAATCAGTAAACCTGAATCAAACGAAAAAGCCACCGGGTGCAGGTGGACCTTTTAAACCTAAAGTTATCATTTCCGGAAGAATTGATGCAACGTAACTTACATAACATTACCGTTGGTTTTGGCAAAACTAAAATGACACACAGCTAATATTATTGAATATATTTTCTACAGAGATGAAGAGGGTGACGATGAGAAATGGATGAGTACTAGACCTTTGACTTACAACGAAATAAAATTCATAATCATGAATAAATTTGGTGCTAGCGAATCAGCAATGGACAGATCAGATTCCATGCGTAGACTTAGCGAAGATTCTGGTTCCCAAACATCCATTTATCGCCGCTCCTCTCTAACACCCCATCCAATCAAGCAATTGGATATTAGCTTAATCGATACCTTAGAATCACATCCGTCTAAAATTCATTCTCGGCGTGAAACTAACTATTCCGTGGCACTTAATCAGTTACCAGCATCGCAACCAAGCGGTCCAATCAATCCACAAACTCCTACTCCTGACGCTGGTACAACGACTACAGATTCCTCCGAGCCTCAGCAGCCAGCGCCGGAAGAGCATTAAACAGAAAGGAAAGGTGGGTGGATTCAGTGATGATGTAGGAGTTTTTATTCCATAAATAACTACAGTTAGCGTTACATAAAACGTCATGTAACAACGCGAACACATTCCTTTCAATTAAATAGTACGCAAAATCAAAATTATTACACTATTCCCCATGTCAAAATTTTTGTGAAAACAAAATACTCAAATACATATACCTGTACATCTATTGATCAGATTATGTTTCTGTTCAATACTACCTATACTGTTGGTCTGCTGTCATTTATACTATTACAAAATTGCAAATTAAACTTTTTCTCCAATTTTCGTTATTGAACCATTTTTTCAAAACAGATTCAACGAAAAGATACATTATTATGTCATTCATTAAAATACATTCTATACTGGACAGTTTTGCATTGCTCGAAACTGTCTTACAACAAATGTGGAAAACCTCATTACATGAGATGGTATTAATAATTACTAGCATTGAAAGTCGAAGACAAATGCAGACAATTGCTGAAAAAATGAAGCTTAAAACACAAGACATTTAAACTTAAACTTTGAAAGCTGTAACAGTGAAATCTAGAGAATGAGATGTAATAATTGCTGCAAATCATGCAACAAAAAATCAAATTGCAGTACTTGAATAACATGACTAGTCACCGTAAACTAGTTTTATGCACCGCGCAGCGCACCGTACAGTATTCAAACCTGACACAAATGCTTTTGTCTGCATTACACTTTACTGATTTTACCATGATATGCTGGCTGATTTGACCTGTCTTGTCCGTTTGTCTCATATGATGAGATGAGGGCTTAAAAATTACATGAATATAGGACAAACGACACACAAGGAGAGATGAGATGAGAAACTATGAGATAGGGAAAGAGAGCTCTAAATAAATTATTGTACGAAGCTGAATTCAGCGACTGAGCACGGAAAACTGCCTTTAGAAAGTCTGCTGACAATCCGCTCTGCACGTTCAATTTACTAAGCTACTATACTACATACTATTTTGAAATAAAATATGTAGCAGATAAAAATAGGATATAATCTATTGCGAAGTTGACTGTCGGTTTAAATCCCTAAATATCCTGCCATAAATTCTAAAATATTATTCGTTCAAATTATTTTGAAAAACTACTGCAGTGAGTCAATCGTCGAACGAGTGCTTTGATTTTATTTCAGTAAAATAAAGAACATTAAATATTCCTTGTAATTATTATTGTAGTCAACTTGTGCAAAAATGAGTACCTTAGGCTTAGCGAAATTATGTGGCCGATTTGGTGTCCGTGTTAATACTAGTCAACTGTCGGTTTTTTCAACGGCAAACGGAAAAAATCAAGGATTTCATAGCACTGCCGGATCTTTGAATTCGCTAAATGTACCATCAACAAGCAATCAATCCGAAAATAAAGATTCATTGGTGCCTTTTCGGCAGGCTAGCAGCGATGCATCTGGAAAATCATCAGGTAGGCACTTTATATAAAATTAATTTTAGTTTATTTTTTAGTTTATAAATATTTCTATTCATTAGCCTCGAGTCTCCTGAATGTATTAATTTTATATCATGTAGCATTACAAAAATGCTGAAAAATTACTATCAAGGGAACCTATAAAATGGTCCAATATTGTTATTCAATGTAGAAATTCTTCAACATTTCACATTATGGGGGAATATATTCTATTTTTAGTACCGGATAAGGTGAAACCCTATTCTCCCTTCCAGAATACAAACAGCATGGGAGAATATGCTGTGGCGCGTTTGGATGATTTGCTTAACTGGGGAAGAAAGGTAATTATTTGTTCTCCCTTTTTTGCTTGTATTAAACTGACACATTAATTGACATTGTACTCCTGTATAATGCGTATGACCTTATGTGTGGTTGACTTCTTCGTTCAAAAATTTAAATATTAACCATTATACTAGCATTAGTCTATTGTTTATGGATCTTTCGTAGTGCACTAAGTGCACTTGAATCAGCGAAACCACCCATCACCACCATAATTAGCAAAGTAGCAAGTGTACGCAAATTATTATAATAGTGCACTAAAAATCACCTAAGTGTAAATAGGGATGGGACTTAAAAATGGGAACTTTAGATATAAAAGGTGCACATGATTTTCACAAGTTCGTGTTTTCACATGCTAAACTAAATAAATAACAAACAAATTCCTTCCAAGTCTTTACCAGTATCGTCTCGTATCATTGACTTGACTTGACTTACACTTTCATCAAAGTGAAAATGGAAGTAAAAATGCAATGTGGAATGTGGATTGCAATGTGAGAACAGTTCCTGAATTTTTTTGATCGATTGAATCATTTGTCGAACCCAGATACGATAATATTCTAAATAAGCATATGAATGCCTGCGTTTAGCGTTTCACTTGCATGTTGAAAAGTGAAAGTCGTGTCATAATAAAATATTTGAACTGTGAATTTATTATTTTTGTCCATCCCTTTCGGCAAGGGCAGTTAACACACTTCATTACGCATCATCGCATTTTTAAATAAATAATTGTAATATCTTCTAACAACGGATGTTTATTAAGGGTAGGCTGGAAGATGGATACTTTCGCCAAAGTTGAGAGGGCCTTCTAATCTATGATATAATGGCCATGTCTCTGTCCCTGTATTTCAGTATTTGCATGTTATGCATTTTATAAATAAAAACAGACGATGACATGTTACGTAAGTGTCTCTCAAGCAAAGCGAATTATGCTTTCTCGTGGCACAAACAAAACAAATTCTTAAAAGCTTTCATAAGTGACACGGGTTTGCGAGTTAGAGTTTAGAAAAAGTACTTTTCCCCTTATAAAATAGTCGTACAGTAAATCTGCATAGATAGTAAACTAAGCATCATCATCTTGTAAGTATGCACGTACGGTCGACCAAGTGTTAGGGAGCAAATGGATCAATGTCATGGCACATGTGAAATATACAGGTCTTCGTTGCACAGACTGTATACAGACTTCGCTATACAATACATGGCTAGCTTACAATGAGCAAATAAAAATACAAAAAATAGAACTAGAAAACTGCCATGCGTTTACTTTTTGTACACAATTCATTCTAATCTACTTCGGTGGAACAATGGGTTTCCAGTTTCCACTATTTTAAGCTTCTCTAATTAGGTTATTAAAAGAATTGTTTCATAGCCTTCTCGATGAAAAATGCAACATTCTATATAAATTCTAGCAATTCCCCGTTCTACACGAAACAAGTGTTTCATTTTTCTTATTTAGGTTCTGTAATTATTATGTATATTATGTTAGCATTTATTATAAAAGATTCGCAAGTCACAAGACCACAAGGCTTCATCATAAAAAGCATATATGCAGATAAGAAGAGGTCTATATTCTTTCATTACAGATCTCTAATAAAAAATGCTTATACTTATAAAGCAACTTGTGGCCTGAATTTTTATTTGTCTTTCACTTAAGTTTTTGTCCCTGGATTTTAATAAATCGCAATATTATGGATTATAACAAACGGTTTATTCCGGATGTAAAGACATATTTTATTCGTAAAGATAAATCTTCGTGGGAAATATTCAGTCTGCTCCTGTTGGATTTGAATACGTAATTAAATTTTGAGAATATTAGGCCATTCTGTTTCTTTCGCCACAATATTACTAGCCATGGATTTCATTTTAATCTTGAGGAACATTTTCTAATAGAGTCACGAATTAATTATTAGTATATAATATTTTGGGGATAAAATCTTAATAATATTATGTACATTTTGGTCCATTCGAGTTTCGGATGGACCAAAATGCCTTCACCGTTTTTTTTAAAATATTGAAGCAATGAAATGTTAAATCGAAAATACGCTAATTATTTTTTTAAAAACCGAGCAACTATTTATCTGAAATTTCTAATGGACCACAATGTAGATA